>JAOBYH010148428.1:0-10775 GCA_025403525.1 Umimayanthus kanabou
CACCCCCACCTTCTTCCTCCACCTGTTCCATTTCTCCACCTTTTGCCCTTTTCTGGCCAGACCCTTAGATCGTGATCTCGCTGAGCTTCACATGTTTCTTGAGGAAGACAAACAGTCTGTCAAATGTGGGTCTGTCGGAGGGCACGCGACACCAACATGACCTCATCATCTCGTATACATCCGCTTGACACCCGACCGGCTTCTCCAGGTACACGATTGGTTCACTCGTGGTGACGTCATAGAAGATTTTCTGCACATTCTCGATCACCTTTTCGTCTGATATCTCTGAATACGGGTACCGCGCCAATGTGAGGATTTCCCACAAGGTAACGCCAAACGACCAAACGTCACTTTCGGTAGTAAATTTACCTTGAATAAAGGTATTCTCAAAGTTAGTGCATGCTCATTGATCAGCGAAATCTATTGTAAGGGCCCGTTCACATGAGAAGCGATATAACCTAGTTCCGGGATGAGATTCGTCCTGGAACAAGCTTCACAGCGGGATAAAAAAAAATCTCGGTGCGATTTTCATCCTGGCACGAAAACAACGTTTATTCACCTCATTTGATGCAAATGAAAATGATATAAAAAGATAGGAGTTGGTTGCCTGGAACAACCAAAGCAACCAGAACTCTATTTCGATTGAATGTGTTTTGATCTGTTTATATGAGGGAAATACCAGAAACAAAGCAAAATAAGAAAGGAAAAAAGGAAGCGGGAAATGCCGCGAAAAGAAGAAAAGCACGGTCAAACGATCACTATTTTACACTGCATATCAAAATCATATCACCTGGGACGTCCTGTGATGAAAACAAGATACTGTTTACAAGCAATTTTCGTAGCATATATTTCATCCCGGGCCGACATTGGATGAGCGGCATCCTTTGCGTTTTGTTTATGTTTGGGTTTTAGTCACTGGAAATGAAGTCATTGTCCAATGCCCAATGTCTTCACACTGTAATCAAGCTAATAAAAGAATAGAAACAACTCACAACAATTAAACTCAAGTTAAATAAAGTTCGTTGGGACTATTCAGTATTCTCGCTAGACGCAATGAAACTTGGTTTTAGAATGTCTTCCTTCCGACAGTTCTTAACTGGCGAAACCAGATGCAAGCAAAGGATGCTGGACCCTTGATCCTGGAACTCATCATCCCGCCTGACACACGTGTCAGAATAACGTCCACGCATGCGTGCGAGGTCACAAGTGACAAACGCTGGCCAAATTTCCAATATGGCGTCTCAAAATTAAATTTTTACGGCAAAAGTATGCAGTGCTCTTTTCGACCAAGAAATTGCGCGATTGACTTTTCATAGTGGACCACGAAAAGTAAGTTAACCAAACCTGGTATGTTAAAACCCCTTGTCTTTTGTATCTTTTTCTTGTTTTTTGCAAGTTTGTGAGGTTGGATGGGGTTTTCCCGACATGCCGTCCCGCCCTAAAATGACCAAATATCTGATCAGAATGATGATGATGGAAAGTCAACCAGAGTTAATTTCCGATTTGACAATTTCACCATATATACAAATACCGTAAAACCTCGAAAACAAGCCCAGTGGGCTTAATCTCGAGAAGTCCCCCTCTTGAGTTTGCAAAAGTAGTCGTAAATAATGAAGTTCGTGTTTTTCTTGAGTTTTATTTAACATTTAAGAATATTTCGTGGTTGACAAATTTGTGTAGTAGTCTTTCTCACTGTTTTATAGTCGTCAATTTCAATAATTCCAGCATTCACCTTGAAAAGAAGCCCACGTCTTGAATTTGCAAAAGTAATCTCGAAAAGACGCCCATTTCCAAAAGAAGCCCATCTGGGCAAGAAGCCCATCCAAGGGCCTTAAAAAGAAAGAAGCCCATGGGATTTTTTTTTCATGGTTTTACGGTATTTAATCATTAAGCCAGTCTCACCTTGAAGTATACACTCCGGGGCCATCCACCGTATCGGCAAGATGGCTTTTCCCCTTATACGGTAATAATGCTTGCAGTAAGTGTTTCTGGACATGCCAAAGTCTGCAATCTTAACTGTGAATGAGTGGCCCACCAACAAGTTCCTTGTAGCCAAATCACGGTGCACATAGTTTAAAGAAGATATGTACTTCATTCCCGACGACACCTGCATGGCCATATACAGCAGGGCCTGGTACGCGAGCACCTTATCTGAATGCACCTCTGCACTCGAGCCAAGTCTGCGTTCACTCAAGAACTGATTAAGGTCCCCGTTCACCATATACTCCACAATCATAAGCATTGGGTCGTCCTTAGATACGCCGAGCAGCCGAACCACATTCTCGTGCTTCAGTCGTGCCATGATCTTCACTTCCTTGAAAAAGTCTTCCTTAATGTCCTTTGCAACGTCAGTTTTAAGAACTTTTATGGCAACAGTTGTTGTTGTTCCTGTTGGTTCCAAACCAAGGAATTCCTCCAGATCCTCAGCCTCTCCGATGTGAACCTCGCCAAACTGACCGTCACCAATCTTTTCTCTAAACTTTAACTTTTCGCGGGGGAACTCCGTAATGGTGTCCGCCCTTGCCAGTTCGTCAGATGGGTTGGCATAAAGACTTGTGCCAGACACCCCTTGAAAAGGTTCGGAGTACACCTCTTCGTACACCGGGTTTTGGAACAGTTCATCGGGATTATTCTTATTAACTGCATCTATCGGCTCTGCATAGCCACTGATCGGCGGCCTAACAGTTTGAGGAAGTGGTTGCTCAACTGGTCTGTCCGGTTCAGCTGGTTTAAATTCCTTTTTACTCTTGCTTTTTCTTGATGGTTTAGATTTTGTCTTTGGAAGTTTAAGATCGACAAGTGGAAACTTTTCCTTTGGAGATTCCGGTTCTGCGTAATAACCATCCTCGGGTTCATCTTGTTTTCCATTTGAGGAGTCTGGTAAGGAGAGCACAGGAGCTTGTAAATGGGGTCCTTTTACAGTGGGGCTCTCTGGTTCAGCATAATAAGTATCCTTGCTGTCAGGGTCTTCATTGAGCAATGGCGTTGAAGGGGTCGCTGGCTCAGCATAGTACAGTTCAGGTATCTTTTCAGGACCAGCATCTGTAGAAAAATGTTTTTAACTCGTTCAGTATATAGATGGCCACTAGGCTACGGGGGAGTTTACCTGCAGTGTCTCTCGCTATTCTTGACTCTAGGAATTTCTGGGAAATGCTTATCTTAGAAAGTGATAATGTTCTGCGGTATTTTGCTTTCTCACAGCAACCTATACACAATTAAAAACACTTAAAACACAATTAAAAACAAACATGTTGTAGCCTATACACAATATGTGTTTGAAATAAAATGTTATAAAACTTTATTTCAATGCGACATTTCTTTTGTGCTACAAGATTTTATCCAATTGTGAGACTACAAAACAATAGCCACGAAAGGCTTCGAATTTTCTGTGTTCCCCACAGGAAATTTTTTGCTGCATTAAATCGCGGAAGAGTTTTAACTAAAAAAGAATGAACTAGTGAACTAGAGTTAAATAAATGTGCTAGCTGGTGAAATTATAGTAGATTTTCATGTTGTAGCCAATAACGTGATTTAAACAATATCGCAATCGCATCTTTCTGCATTCCTAGCCGTTGGCCTGCCTAGTTCTTACTCGGACATACTTAGTAAACACAATAGAGCTTAAGCAACGAGGACGGGAACGTCAACGAGAACGTTACAAATTAATAGACTTAATAACAGGATATAACCACTTCACGTGGGAATGCAACCACCCGGCTACTTTTCCGCCGTCGTCTTTAGAAACAGAACGTGAGAACCTCAGTTTGGGAGTTTTGTAGAGAACGTGAACGTTAAAGTACGAATCATTTCAGTCTTCATGCAGCTTTAAAAACAAAGCTTCTAATTTTTCATATCTACACAACTTCAGGCCAAACAAAATAGAAACGCACGAGTTATACAAACAAGAAAAGGGAAAACGGAAAGTTAAAGATTCAGCAGCCGTCTTCGTTGACGTTCCCGTCCTAGCTGCTTAAGGTTCCTATTAATACCTTTGTTTAAACAGAGAGTCCCATTACTAAGCACAGGGGGACCAGGGGGAGGCTTGGTCGGTTTTTTCACGCTGCTTCGCGATGGCTTCTTCATACCAGAGTTGCTGGGTTTCCTTGTGCTAGTGCCAGTCTTCGCAACAGGCGGCTCCTCGTACGTATTCGCCTCTAGTCTCTCCGTGTCTGCGATACTGGCATAGACTGGGCACAACTCCACATCCGGGTCTCTCCTCTCTTCCGCACAGCTGCTGAGGCGAGAGATCCTCTGAGTTCCGTGACTTGAGTTGTACGGCCGCAACTCAATTTTGATAAAGTGGTTGAAGGGTTTTTCTCCGTGTAGTTTCCAGTTCTTGTAGCGCCACCAACAGACGACCCCCAGCAGCGCTACAATGAACACCAGCGTTCCACACACGATCCCGGCGATGAGGCCAGCGTCTGTATCACCTTCTCGGCCGCTTGCTAGTAACAGGAAAGACCGAAATTGGCAGTTTGTTTTAAAAACAGCACCAAACTACAAATTTAAGCGAAGGAGTAACCAGTAAGGTTCAGCCACTCAACACTAACAAGCACATATGGTGGTTTAAATGTGGTAAGTTGAAATTCTGTGTAAATATCCCAAATGATACCTTCTGAGCGATAGCCCTAGAAAGGAAATTGGTCCACACGGAGAAAGAGAAAAAATCTCTGACTCCGGTGGGATTCGAAGCCACGACCTCCGGAATAGATCATCATTGCTCTACCAACTGAGCCTACAAGGCCAAATGGGAGCTGGTAGTGGATAATTTAGATCAAAGTTTGGGGCAAATGAACACGTAAGTGAGGGGGTAACTAGTAAGGTTTGGTCGATCAGCACTAATAAGTCAGTGCAAGTTTTTAGTTTGCGTTCAACCTGTGTCTCTTTTGGCCACCAACTTGCATAGCCTTGCACTGGACTTGCGTTGAATTGCACTGACTTTGAGCGAGGTCAAATCTGAACGCAAGTCGGAACAATCACAAGTTGACAAAAGTTTGACGGTCAAAACCTGAACTGACTTCCATCGACTTGCATCTCCGTTTGGCCAAGGCTTGCGACAGAATGCGCGAAGATTCAATAAAGGTTTTGTCAATAGGTGTCTTTTCAAGTATTTTCCGTATTTAGTACTTTAGCAGGGTTCCTGCAGCTAGCAACTCAGCAAATTTAAGACCTTTAGTTTTTAAGACTTTTTCAGACCTAAATTTGTAAAATTTAAGACCTAACATTCCTTTGAGCTTTTATTCAAAAGTTATAATACAGGCCATTTCTTTACCAGTTAATATTACTTATAAAATGCAACAAAAGTGAATGTTCTGCCAAAGACCTTTTAAGGTCTGCATTCTTGATTTAAAGAATGTGTCGATTGAATAGATCCAAGCCTATTCTTCATCAATGAAACGTAGAAAACACAACAACAGTTTTAACAAAACAAAAGTTAATAATGCCTTTCTAAATACAGAGAAATCATTCTTCAGTTCTATAGCGTGAATGTTCTGCAAAGGGTCCTGACATGTTCCTTATTAAGACCTTTGGCGCATCAAGAAAAAGTATAATACATAAGTACCAAGTGTTTCACTGAATCAGTGAAAAGATCTGAATGACCAATAGAATCACAACCGTTTAAGTTCCTCAGTTTTCTCTTGATCAGCTCCTTCACATCTTTCAACTCAGATTTTTTCTCCCTTACTTTCAACCTCAGAAAACGATTACTGAACGATCTGCACACTTTCACAAATGATGCTTTCATCAATATTTTTTCATACAGTCTGCAGAATTTGAGAATGAGAAAGGAAAAATACTTTTCAACAAAAATTTAAGACTTTTTAAGACCTCAAGGACAAGTTTGTGCCTTGAAAATAGAAAATCAAAAATATGACTTTTTAAGACTCCGCAAGAACCCTGCTTAGTATTTGCTATTGCAAATTCTTACATTTGATTTGGATATTATTCAATAAATATACTGACTTATTAACGACTTTCTGCTTTATATGAGGATCTATTTTACGAGTCAAGCTGTGTTCTGGGAGCCTCAGTCTAGGCGAGTGTATAATCGACAGACTCATCTACGTAATAACGGGAAGTTCTGCAAAACTGATCCCAAAACCTTGAATCGTAAAATAACATTTCTAATGGGAGGGAAAATTTTTGCGACCAAAAGTAGTGAATCTTAATTAAAAGTCACGAACGGCAATAAGTTTAAGACGTTTTAATGGTACGAGTGAGGAACTCCTGTATGGGTGCTGAAACTGATCTCAAAGGAGATCGTAACTCTCAATGAACAAGAAAAAATACTGATACCGCATTTAAAACCGACTCTGCAATAACTGAAAACCATCGCACGCGTGCATACCATAAGTAACCGAACTCGAGGTTAAAGATCATTAAGCCTTATTACCTAAAAGTAAAACGTCCGCGTCACGAATTCGAATATAACGCGAATTTGACAAAATTTGCGTTAGTGTTACGATGCAGTAATTTTCAAAGCGCGTTAATTCGACAACGTTAACTGAAGGCCTGGATGGGGGGGGGGGGTACCCAATTCTCAGTAATCAATTAGATTTTTTGATATTCATCATCAGTAATCAGCTAAAATTATCCTCAAATCTCAGTAATCAGTTAACTCCATTCAGACCCTCTTAACTTGGTGGCGTGATATTTCTTAACAACAATATAGTTCTATATCTTTATTCATATCAAAACTGCACACCAATAAAATTGAGTGCATCATTCTTGAAAGTCTTTACTCATTTGACATTAAAAAAACATAAAACTTTATTTATAACACGTGATCTCGTTTGTGTCTTCCTTGCTGTCACTTGTCAGTATCGGAGTCCTCTCCGCATTGTTATGTTTTTAAAAGAAACTTGAGAATCAGCAGTAATAAAGTTGTGTTACGTTGTATTTTCCGAACTAAAGATATCTTTTTGTCGAAATAAAAAAATGTCTTGTTCGTCTTATTTGCGCTTATATTCTTTTTCTAAAAACTGTGTCATTAATATCGCCTTAAGTGGAAGTGAATTTTTTTTAAATAATCTGTAATTAGTATACACGGCATCCATGGAAAGCAGGCATTCTTTATAGTATTGTAAAATGTAGTGTAGTTTTTCTAAATCTATTGTAGATAATATTTTACTGTATTTTTTTAAAGTCCTGATGGTTTTATACCGTGTACTCGTCAATAAAGTTACAAGTTACAAGTTACAAGTGAATATGTCAGCAATCTTAAACCGCGTTAATATTTGCGACGTTAATTTTCTTGTGTTTTAACTAAGTGACGCGGGCAATTTAGATAAGGTAATCTACCCTTTTTAAGCGCAGTTTTCTTCAGAAATTTATATTTTACTAAAAAAAAAATAAACCGAGTGACGTTACGAGGATCCGCACGCCATGCCAGTGTCTTCATTTACCCGATTAAAAGTTAGAATGTTTTGTTTTGCTCCAATGAAATTTAATTATACAAAAACTAAAATAATATATCATTTTCGAGAAAATGCACATCAAATGCGCTTTTTAAAAATATACATTAGAAAAATTCAGTTAATACCTACAAACTACTGAAAGATAACTGTTGATATATGTAGTACAAATTGAAAAACTACCTGAAAGTAAACATACCTGTCACAGTGACATTCAAAGGATCCATGGAAGGTTCATCTGTGGTGATTCCTTTTATTGATGA
Source organism: Umimayanthus kanabou (assembly GCA_025403525.1). Classification (NCBI taxonomy): domain Eukaryota; kingdom Metazoa; phylum Cnidaria; class Anthozoa; order Zoantharia; family Parazoanthidae; genus Umimayanthus; species Umimayanthus kanabou. The sequence continues at coordinate 7,679 of JAOBYH010148428.1, forward strand.
AGTCGTAGTGGGGAAAGTTATTGGGGTGCACCCAAGATTGGCTGATCCTGACAGGCCAGCAACTTCTGATGTATAAAAATAACAATGATAAACAATTAAAAACCCAAAAAAACTATTCAGTTCAGACCTTCAGTTAGGTAATATTGTCTAGTTTATCCATTTTGTCCAAATTTCTTTCAAGTTTGCATCGCTACTGTTCTGTGTGTACATGTGTGTACCTGCCTGCCTGCCTGCTGTCTGTTGGTCTGTATGTGTCTGTCTGTCTGTCTGCCTGGCCGTCCGTTGGTCTGTCTGTCTGTCCGTCCATCCGTCTATCTCTCTGTCTGTCTGTCTGTCTGTCAGTCTGTCTGTCTGTTAGTCAGTCAGTCAGTTTGTTTATTTATTTGTCAATTTTACGCAAGTATTAAATGTTTCCGGACTAAAAATACAAACATCTTACCTGAATCAAAGGTGACCTCACTTATCAGTATCCAATCAGCACGATAACTAAACTCGCACTTGACATATTTACCAGTTGCTCCACAGATATCTACAGTCGCATTGTAGTTGCGATAAAACTTTCCACTCGATAACAGAGGAGGTTCATACTTTATCATAGAGTCAAACTTTTCTGCAGTCATACTTGAACCTACTTTCACATCAGAAAACACTGTAATGTTGTATGAATCCCGCAAATTGCAGTAAAATGTCACAGATCGGAACATGCGCTCTTTTTCAAACTCAAACACAATGTAGGGTGCGATCACAAGGTTTCTGTTCCACCCTATCCAACCCTTGGGGCGCCGCACGTCCTTGGACCCAAAAGTAAGGTCAGTTAGTACTCCCATGCCAGCTGATAGGGTTTTGCCAATAGTATCTCCATCGTATAAGTCGTCGTGAAATTTGAGTGTTTTGACTCCTTTCAAAGTCAAACTGTTGCCCTGAGGCATCGTGTAAGAAACTATTCCTGAAAAGAACAACAGAAACAGTTTCAAACCTTCAAAACATTAACACTTTACATTGTATAACTACAACTCCGCATTCGGATGCATTTATTTGGGATAATCGATGGAAAGGAATTCACAGATTTTGGAACATTTCTAAATTATACCAACTCGAAACAGTAGACAATAATATAGCAGTTAAGTGAATTAAGAATTACATTACATTGGAGTTAGCTCAAAACATGCAGCTTGTCTTGTACAATTGTTTTCAAAGATTTGTACTACTTGATGAAACGGCTCACGCTTTCTGTTCCACTTACAGCATTCCCATTCAAGAATACAGCTATTCCAGCAGATCAATGACTGGTTATTGCCAAGTGTACTGTACAATTTTAAATTTATAATTCTGGCATTAATTGTGTAGGGTGACAGAAGGTTGAAGGAAGTTTGGCCTTACACAGTTCTTGAGTAGATTCTGATTTATTTCTAAAAAGAGGGGGTTCACGTAGCCATAGAGTGCACAAGTACTTACATGTACTACCCTTTGAGCCACAAAAAAACAGCTAGTGTATGTTTTCAAAAGTGCAGAAAGAATTGGACGAGAGGAGAGGGTTAGGATTTTACACTTGTGAAAATGTCGATAACATTAATTGTTTAACATACATGTACATTATCTTTCAAAGATTAATTACAACACTGGTAGGTGACCCCAGTCTAAAAAGTGTCCAACTTAAGTAAGAGAGCTCATTGACTCTCTACATGTTGTTAAGTCAGTCATGTTCAATACACACGATCTGTCACGGGTCGTCTCACCAAAAGACGACCCGTCTCACAAAAAAGACGACCCGTTTCACAAAAAGACGACTCGTCTCACAAGAAGACGACTCGTCTAAATGTGACGGACCGTCATGCAAGACGACTCGACTCACAAAAAGACGACCCGTCTCCCAAAATCAACGACCCATCTCAAAAAAAGACGACCCGTCTCCCAAAAACGACAACCCGTGACGACTCGTCTTACAAGATGAGGGAGGGAAAAAAATACTGACGGACAGTGACAGATGGTGACGAACCGTCCTGCAAAAGACGACTCGACTCGCAAAAAGACGACCCGTGACGACTCGTCTTACAAGATGACGACCGTGACGACTCGTCTTGTATACGGGCCATGTCAAGATATACGAAAACTCCTCGTTCTCTAAAGCTTCGTAGAAATCGAAATATGAGTACATACGGGCCGTGTCCAGATATATGAATATTTCTCGTTCTCTAAAGCTTTGTAGAATCAAAATATGAGTATAAGGGCCATGTCAAGATACATGAATACTCCTCGTTCTCTAAAGTTTTGTAGAATCTAAATATGAGTATAAGGGCCATGTCCATATATATGAATATTCCTCGTTCTCTAAAGCTTCATAGAAATCTTAATATGAGTATACTGGCCGTGTCCAGATATATGAATATTCCTCGTTCTCTAAAGCTTTGTAAAATCTAAATTTGAGTATATAAAGGGCCGTGTCAGGATACATGAATATTCCTCGTTCTCTAAAGCTTTGTAGAATCTAAATATGAGTATAAGGGCCGTGTCAAGATACATGAATATTCCTCGTTCTCTAAAGCTTTGTAGAATCTAAAAACGAGTATAAGGGCCGTGTCAAGATACATGAATATTCCTCGTTCTCTAAAGCTTTGCAGAATCTAAATGAGTAAAAGGGCTGTGTCAAGATATATGAAAATTCCTCGTATTGAAAAAAATGTTTCTCTTCTTACCTTGGGGCCAGCCACATCCATATAGCTCCAACCTTAGACAGACTTGGTTCGATGGGTATATCTGAGGAATGACTCTTATGGAGCTAGCCACAATGGTATAGTCCAGCCATTGATCTTTTATATTACCAGCATCTTTATTTCCGTCAAATAACTAAAGACAAGCGACTTTGAATGATCACTCATTCTTGTAACACATCTATTGTACCTTATAAGGCTTATTATCACTTATTTTCACGAGACTCAACTTTAAAAAATTAAATAAAACTTAAAAGTTTTCCGTCTGCTAGGAATATACATACGAGTGGGAGGGTTCAATTTCAGTTCAACCATGAGCTGTAGGAGACATTGTACTCATATATTAATAAAATTTTCTCCTTACCAGCACCTTTGTTCTATTGTGTCTT
>JAOBYH010148650.1:0-10773 GCA_025403525.1 Umimayanthus kanabou
TTCCCCATTTTCTTCCCGAGACACCCTAAGAGTTACCAAAACCGCAATTTCAACCCCTAAAAGTTACGACGATCATCGTCGTCAAGTCAAGAATGGGAGTCCCCCCCGGGGGTTCCTATTTCTTCCCCCCTTCTCTCATGCCTTCCTCCCTCTTGTCCAGCCTTGATCAGTATAAATGTTGTCTATGGTACACTGTATTTCTCGGTTCTCATCCCCTATTCTCTTTCCGGTCCCTTTTATCAGCATAAATGTTGTCTACGATAACTTACTCTTCTCTGCTCTCATCTCCTTCTCTCTCTTTATCTCGTCCCTTTGATCAGAATAAACGCTGTTGCTTTCTCTGAAAATTAGTTTGGTTTAGGGCGCTTTCTGGTTGTCCAGTCCGGCCGTTACTCCAAAAGAAACTGGTTTTGGAAAGGTCGATTTGAGCGCATGGAGCCCTTTCCCGCCATAACTCACTGTAATTCCGCCTTCTTTCCGGCTGGAATAAAAACTGACCGTGCCAGTTTTGCCAGAACCATTTTCGATACTTGTCGCGTGTCAGTTAACGAAATTTAATCGATCAGGCCAGCAAGATTCACCAAGTAGAAAGTGTCCTAAGGGCAAAGGGACGCCGAACCACTTGATATGGTTAGTAGGGGAAAGAAGTGGGGTTGGTGGCGGTGGTGAGTGGAACAATTTTTAAATAAAACAAAAATAATTAATGTTGCATTCCTCGAACCTTAAAAAAAGTATAAGAAATGCAACTTGGCCAACAAAAAACTTTAACACAAATCAATCTTTCCTCCCCTCCCCCCTCCAACCCCAGCACGACACCAAACCGTCCGTCTCTTAGATTCATGTCTCTGTTTTGGAGTGCGCAGCTCTACTGCGGACATCTAGGGCGTACTGGAACTTACTACTAAATACAGATGGTATACACCGCCAAAAACAAGTGATGATTATGTTATCGATGTCATTATGGGGAGACTTTTGAAAACTTGCGTCAGTCTCCTTCAGGAAAATAGGTAAGAAACTGTTTCTTCTGCTTGAAATAATCACAGCATCCTTACTTGTATTCAGTACTAACGTTTCCCAGTTTTTTTTTTTTAAATTTAAAACTTCGGGCATAGTTTTTTTGGTCAAATTCCTGCTTGGTTCACACTGAACTCTGTTCGATTTCTAAAAATTTAAATGCGTATATGGTTTTGATTTAACTTTAAAACAATTATTCCACTCAGAATGAGATGGTAATAGTCAAATCGATGCTGACCTTGTAAACGGTCGATGCCATTTGTAACTGTCGATGCCATTTCGAACAAAAGTCTATTGTCGTTTTCATGAAGAAGACAAAGTCGTGATCGCTGAAATACAGCTAATGCTAACCCTGACCCTAACCTTAATCCAAACCAAAATTAACTCTAAACGAAGAAACCCGAGACTGCTAGCATTCAAGTCCTATACACTGAAACTACTTTTCTTTTTACCACTATGTCAACAACTCGATTCATTGCCGTTCGCATTCTTTTTACTGTATATGTATATTACAAATGGCATCGACTGTTACAAATGGCATCGACCGTTTACGGAAAAGAAACTGGCCACGCCTTTTTGGCTATCTACCATCTCATATCAAAAGCGTGTCCATGATATGATTAGAAACTACTGGAATATACAATAGGCCTATCATAAAGTGCGACAATATGGCCAGTAAATGATACAGAACGAATTAAACAAACAAACGCAGACAAAAAGCTGCCTTTCTTGTCTAATTTAAAACTAGTCAATCTTCCAATTACTCTTTTCAATTAAATTTTGATCGTCGTCATTGCAATAATTTCATCACCGACTGATGAGTCCAATGGACATTCATCTTGTCACATACGTACAGTACAGTGAGAACCACATGTCACTAGATCCATGATTGCATTAGCTGTAACATGTTTACATCCATAGATCTCCAAATCCTTCAGATGAGTTAAATACTTGACCATCAGTCCCAACATATCATCATCTAAGTGCGGACAATCCTTTAGATCAAGTTTAACCAGCATACGGCAGTTCTTAATCAATTTCCATAACCCTGTACTAGTAACACTGCTACAGTCTCCAAGATACAAATCTCTTAGTTCGTGAAGATTATCACCAATGTCACACAAATAATCGTCGTTCATTTTTGCCGAGAACACTTTTAACCGTTTCAGCATTTTACAGCTTCTAGAAATAACGGGAATGCAGTCACCGATAATGTTGTAAGGGTTGAAACAATATTCACCGCTTTGAAGGGTCTCTAAATTCGGGCTTTTTTCGGCAAGTTTTGCAATTCCCAAATCAGTGACTGCAGTATCGACAATTTTTAAATACCGTAGTTTGGTAAGCTGAACTTGCTCCCCTAAACCTTCCCCGCACGATCGGTTGGACACATTGTAGAGTCGCTCTAGATGGAGATGTCTAAGATTCTGACAGTGTTTAAGTACACTAGTGACTCCACGATCTGTTATTTTGTGGCATTCCCGCACTATGAGTTTGGATAAATGAAGACAACATTGTGACAAAGCAACTAAAGCATCATCAGAGATGAAACAGCACCACGTAAAGTCAATAGTTTGAAGGCCGGAGAAACACTTGGTCAACTTTGTGATAATTGTGTCATCTACAACTGGCTCTACCTCGTCGAACGGGATGACATCGTGAATGGAGATGTGTTTGAGTTTGAAGGAGTGCTTGTATAACGATTGTAGCATCTTGTAGCAGCTACCTGGCAAGAAATACACACCTGGTTTTCATTGGTGCAGTAACCGTGAAGAACATAAAGAATAAGAACAAGAATAATATCGACAACAACAATGACAAAATTATTATTATTATTATTATTATTATTATTATGTATTGCTTTAATAAGTTGTGATTTAAGAACCACTTTTGTGTAAATAAACCAGCATAACCAAGTAATAAAAAGAGCAGCAACAACAACAACAACAACAACAATTAAACAGCATTACACCACCACCACTACCAACAACAACAACAACAACAACAACAACAATTAAACAGCATTACACCACCACCACTACCAACAACAACAACAACAACAACAACAATAATAATAATAATAATAATAACAACAACAACAACAACGACAATAACGAAGACGAAGAAGAAGAACTGAGAAGAGGAAGAATATTTATTACCTTATTAATCGATAAAAAATGTTTTACAAGCCATCAATAGAATAAAGAAGAACAAAAAGTACTGATAATTTAAGACTCATTCCATTTTCCCAAGAGAAGAATGCGCGCGCATCCATTTCGTATGCCATAACTTACTAAATCCCGCTCTTTTCGCGGCCAGATAAGCAGGGTAAGTCTGACCAGGACTAGTTCCGATAGTAATCGAGTTCCATTCAAAGTGACTCGGTTTGGCCAGCCAGAGCCGACAAATGGAAAGCTCCCTTAGACTAACAAAACACGTACACAAATGTTTTGACAGAGCTTAGGATCAATAAATAACCCGTTTTCACTGTAAATTGGCCGGAGCATAAACGGCGCGCTGAAAAAGAAAGCACACGCGCATACAGAAACAGGGAGGTTTCACTTAGCATGGGTTAATCGTATAGTGGGAGAGTGCACGTGAGTGCATGTGGTGTTAGTAATAAACCAATAAAGAGAATATATACAGAAAGCTTGTGGTGCATATCTAGCGTTAACAAAATGTGAGAAGGAAATGGCCAATGTATTGATGCGGAATCGTTTTTGGAGGCGCTAGCGTCAGGAAATACTATATTGGCTATAACGTACCCATGGCTCAGAATGTTTATCGCAGACACAGATATTTCAAGTAAAAGAAAAAAATAACTAAATATATAGAAGTTGCTTTATTTATTTATTTATTTAGCTTTTTCCCTAATGGGAGAGGGACACTGCTACAGGTTTCCCCAATTACAGCAGGCCCTTTGTAGTGGAGGAGGTGACAGTCCACAACACCGGCATTAGCCTACTCTTATCGACAAGTGTGTGGGTTCTTTTAAGTCTCCCGATAGAACGTCGAGAGACTAGACGAACGGCTTAACGTCCCTGTCCACGGGCTATGTCAACATTAGAGCAAAATAAATGGTACTGAATTCTGGACACTCGCAGCTCATGAAGTTGAACCGAAAGCACATACAGTCCCTCTTGAAGCCGTTGGTCGGCCACGAATGACCTCGGTAGTAATGTATGTGAACTGAAAGGCCACAGCATCAGGCAAATTATGCAACTCTTATCGAGAACAGTCGGTTAGTCATTTTAAATTTATATCACGTAAAAGGACCAGACCATCCAGTCCAAAACCGAACAGCCGTTGGAGATAAGGTACATGGACTAGGTTCTTAAATCTTAAATGTAACAGCCTAAGTTAGCTATTCAGCTAATACTAGGTGGGCAGCCGCGATCACAGTCTGCGTAGATGACCAGGGAAAATACCGCATATGCAAGGATGTATCTTATTGCAGGAATAGCAGTCAATTTAAAGCTCTGCAAGGTTGCAGCTTTTACCACCTCATTGGGCAGAAGATTCCAGGTTCTTATTGTTCTGGGAAAAAGGAACAGCCGTAGGCATTTACATTGAAAGAAAGTTGAGAAACTGTACAGAAAACGATAGTACTAAAGAGAATGGTGAAAACCTTACCTCGGCTGCCTAACTTTATTTTATTAAGTTCGGGACAGTTCATTGCCAGGCAGTCAAAGCCAACGTCGGAGACACCACTCAAGAACAAGTTAACTGATTCAAGACGCCTGCATTGGAAAGAAATTCGGACCAGCGCTGGGTCAGAAATCTGGAAGCATCCTTCTATGTTGAGGTCTTGTAAATCGGGACAGTTTCTCACAACGGCTGTAATTGTCTTTTCTGAAATCCATTTGGTTTCCTTGAAATTCAACCCTTTGACTGTATTTCCCCATCTAAGGATCCATTCTATGACAATATCCTCATTTACACGACTTGCAAACAGGCTTTCATCGCTAAGATTGATGGTCTTCCAAATACTGAAGTCGTAGAGAAGATTAAACCATATTGAACAAACTCGTCGTAGTTGAAGACGGGTCCTAATTGGAAGATATTCAAAAATATTCAGCAAAACAGAATCGGGTAAATCATTTATATCCATATTTAAGTGTCTGTTCATTATGTCTATCTTGGTGAACCTTTTTACATAGCTCGCGCGTGTAAACTCGCCGTTCCAGTCACTAATTATTACGATAATTGTTTTTAAATGATTATCGTCATCAATCATTTAATTCTATTTTTAACCAATCTAATCTAAACATATTTTCAGCAAAGTTTATTATCGAATATATAAAGATTTAAAGATTGGTAAATTGAAGTATTGTACTGAAATGATCTAATAAAGAAACATTTTCCGAGCGATAGCACTAGAAAGAAACGAGTCCACGTGTACAGAGAAAGAGAAAAAATATCTGACACCACCGGGATTCTAATTCACCGCGATCTCCGGAACAGATCACCGTTGCTCTACCCGACTGAGCTGCAAGGCCAGATGGGAGCTGGTCGTGGGAAATTAAGATGGTAATTAGCAACAATGAACACGCAAGTGAGGGGTAAATTTAAGTGCTGTACTGAAGTTTATTATCTCATGCATTACACCAGTCCGCTGATAAATCACTAGTCCACGTTAAGGTTATGAAATACCGTATAACCTCGAAAAGAAGCCCACGGGCTTCTATTTTCTAAGGCCCTAGGATGGCCTTTTTTTCAAGTTGGGCTTCTTTTCGAGATGGACTTCTTTTCAAGATGGGCTTCTTTTCGAGATGGACTTCTTTTCAAGATGGGCCTTCTTTTCGAGATTACTTTTGCATCTCAAGAGGGTTACTGTTCAGACATAGTCTGGGAATAAGAGGAGTAGTTATGATATTTGCACGTGACAGTGAGTCCGTGTAGTTTGAAGGAGTGAGAATTTTCAAAGGAGCTATTAGCAGTCTAAATTTAGGCAGATATATTAGTGAAGTAATTATTTTATGATTCTTAGCATGTGTAACTAGCATCTGTACGGCGCATTTGAAAACTAATTGTTGAATTTGCGCCTTATAAATAAACATTATTATTATTGCTGTTATTATTATTATTATTATTACTATTATTATGTACCTCCAATCTTGTCCCCAGGTCATTCATTGTGCTGCTTGTGAATTGAGAAAAATTCGCTTAACTTTGTTCCGTTATTTCCAATATAATGTGAACCCGTGTATGTAGGGCTTTGTAAAACAGTTTGTTTGTGGTTGAATATAGTGCACCAAACAACATCTTCGAGAAATAGATCATCAAAAATAACTCAAAACTACAATTTTAGAATTTAGTAGAAAGTTACAAGAATGGAACGCTCTTATTAAACGCATTTAAAAACAATTTTGTGATCAAACAAGCCCGTTTTATTGACCGCACAATATCGAACATAAACAAATCTGCTTTTTTTGATAACTCACAGCAAAACAATATGTATTTTAGTGCATCATCCGGCCCAAGCAATCTCTTATTTCCACTACGAAATAAAACGGGCGAAACTGCTAAAAAAGCAATAGCAAGGTGTCCGTTTCTGGAGAAGGGAGAGAGGGGAGGAGATTGGATAAAACTTACCTCGGCCTATACTCACTTTCCAGTTTTTTTCTTACAAATAGTCACATGCTCTCTTATATCACAGGTCACATGACCTTGTTTTACTTCACTTCACTTATTTATTTGATGTAACCTCGTTCATTACATGAATGATATAATTTACTTATTACTATCAGTATTAAAATACCCTTTGTAATGCCTTTTGACATTTTTCTTTCCCAGCGCCAGCAAAATCAAACAGTTACTTGAGTTGTTTCTGCCAGCTAAGTCTAAGAGGCTTATGTTTTCCACTTCTACATGGGTTTCTTTCTCGGCATGATAGCATGCTGTGTAGCTAGAGGCCTAGAGAGCCTCGTCAAACATCAAACTGAAATAAAGTGAATGTATGTAACTGATGTAATGCAGGTATGTGTCAATCACTAACAAGACATTTAAACATTTTGCCATCTCCTTTAAGTTATGGGCAACCTTGTTACCATATGGTATTTTAGTGTTTGACACAGGAGGTAGCAGCCTTTGTCTTCTAAAGTCACAAATTCATACCAGCAACCCCTTTCCCTCCCACGCTCCACCACCTTGGTTCAATGGTACTGTGGTTTATGTCAGCCAAAACCAGTACCAAGATTCCAAGTGCAAATAAGATTTCTTTGTGATATCAAAGGAGAAAATACTTTGGTGAGTATACACCTTTGGTTGATCACTACAGCTTTGGTTAACCAGTGACTAAAGGACCGGCCATTTTTTAATTTTCCTAACCTGGGAAGGATTAGAGGATTTTTTTATCAGAGCACCATAATAATATTCAGGGTGCGAATTAAGGATTTTGTCTGGCCTACACATTTTCATTTTGGCCTTGGGAGACAAAATTATTTCCACATCAATTATTGTTTGGAATGTGTGGGCTGCTTAGTTATTGGCCTACAAAACAGAAGATTTGTCCTACTTTTTGTCATTTGTAGGCCCTTAATTTACACCCTGATATTCATCTGATTTCTCAACAATTTATAACACTTTTTTCTGATCACTGCTTCCATTCTTCTGAAAATCATGTCACCCTCCCAATCCAAATAATGAATGACTGGTTCCCAATCTGCGAATTTGTATATGCCCTCCCCACCAACCCCACTTTTTGAATGACAAAGCTCCTAATTTACCAGAGAACTCATGGACTGACTATGTTATATTAACCTAGGGAACAACATTTGCCAAAAAAGTCTGGGGATTTGCTAATTTATTGGAAAATAACCTGGAACTGTCACATAAGCCATTTTACTTGAAAGTTTTCATAAAACAGAAGACCTAAGCTGACGGTGGGAACAAGCATGCTATAGCTTCTCTTTCTTCCTGTGTGAGACTAGGATGCCACAGGTCTAGCATTAGTACCACCCTTGGTCCCATACTGTCACCACCCTGGTGCCAAGCTTCATGGAGGAAAGAATCATCAAATAACATTAATTTCCCTTCTTTCCAATGTCTTTCGTCACTATCTACCACAATTGCACAACCACCTTGTGGTACCACAATTGGCACATGGCAGCGAACACGACAATTTGTTGGACCATAATGTGGGGTAATATGTGTTCCGGGAAGCAGCACCGAAAACAAGGCATTACCGAAGGCACAGCCTCTCATGAACAGTTCAACACTATCAAGAAGAGCTAATGTCTGAGGACATTTCCCACAGTTCTCCTCAACTCTAACACCTTGATTGAACAGATGAAAAATGAACCAGTCACCATCTGGTGTAGAGTTTTTAAACCACCCTTCATGAAGATGTTCAAAAACTTGAAAGAATTCTTGCCTTACAATTCTCTGATTCTTGATATCTGCAAATGCTGCAAGAGTGCTTCCACAAAATATCTCATCATTGAACCAAGGCGACGAAAAAATTCCGGGCACAAAAAGTGTTGTTGGTTTCTGGCCAGTTTTTCGTAGCACATTCGAACTGTCTCCAACAGTCGCTCCTTTAAGACGAGTCAAAGTACACTCGTCATATTGTTTCTGAGCTAGAAAATTAGCAAGTTTCCGATGAAGAACCTTGACGTCCTGCAAGGCTTTTCGAGTGCAACGAATACAATTTGGAGAGGAACATGTATTTGTGTCTTGAAAGGTTCCCGTACTGTGATCAGGAAAAGTTATCCTTTTTATAATAACCATGATATAAAATACAACTACAAATGAAATAAGGGTAATGCTAAAATGAATATATGAAACTTCGCCGTGTAAAAACCATAGTTCCTCCGCCATATTGTTTTTATGCAACCTCGTTCCCAGTGCCCTCCGCGACACTCGTTCCCAGTGTCTTCCGCGCGGAAAAGTTCGCCGCCGCAAGTAATCCCGCTTGTTATATAATCCTGTGTTAAGAGGGGGAGTGGTTTACCAGTCTCCTGAGTAAAACATGTAATGTAATACTGAGTGTAATTAGTATTGTAAATGCATTGTTAATTATTAAGTATGTATGTACAGAAATATTGGAAATACAGTTGTTTTTGTTGTTGTTCAGTGTTGGGCCAGCGAGTTGAAAATTGACATTAAACTTAAAAGGGCGGCAGAAAATGAAAACTAAACGAAAAAGGGCTGTACTCCACAGTTGGCCATGTTACGTGGGTGGTTGGGGAGGCTCACTTCGAATGGGGTCCCTTTTTACGCTGGAAGTATTTTTTACAAGGTAGGATTTCATGCTCGCAGTATTCCAAAAGGTAGGAAAAACCGGTATTTACAACTCGAACAGATGCAGCCGCCAGCTATAAATACCAGGTATTATAAATACGTTATTTCAAACTCAAAGGGTTCCGCAAATCCAAAACTAACTAGAGGTACCATTTTCTATTGCTGGTATTCGAAAGGGGTACTACCTTTTCGGTTGTAGGTGTCTTACAGGGATACTATTTTGGCATTAAATGATATTTGAAAAGAGTAAAGGGTTCAGCCTCTGAGCGGAGTCCCCCTCTCCCCGCTGTATAAACGTTTATCGGGTGTCCCCCAGGCAGAGGATGCGTGTTTAGTGGCTTTTAGCCAAGAATTACAACTCAGTACAATTTTAATTGAATCAGTTTATTGTGGCTTTGGGGTGTCACAGATTATCCTCACATAGGATCCACTTGTTTATCTGTATGTTTATGTAAATGAGATTTTCACGAAATATGCGTAGCGTACTTGTTCAATATAGTGTTTCATGAATTGAAACTGAGATGTGGTAGTTTCACGAGATTCATGCAATATTCAGTTTTCGATAGAGCGGTTTTCGTTTGACCTTGAAAAACTCGTTCTCTACCTGTTTACCTTTGTTCTACCTGCGAATACCAGGAAAGATACAAACAGCAACACTAGAGAGGTTTTTAGTCAAAATGCGAACTCTAAGTCGCACGTTACATCAGTTACACGACGCTTACATGAAATCCTTTTTCTCTGGTACGTACATACCGTTTACAGGTGGGTATTCTAACTTTTCCTGCTTTGAGATTCCGCTCACGATAAAACTGACACGTTACCACTTAGCGAGCAAGGCCTGGGGATGAAAATTCGTTGGTCTGAAGTTAACAACAACTTTATTTCATGAAAATGTTAAAAAGATTATTCACCTAGTTAAGGTAAGCTTCTTTATTAAATAAGGATTTTGACTTGCTCTTGTGTGACTTCCACCTTTGAAGTTTCCTTCTCGTGCGTGGAAGAGTCTTACAGGAACAGATCTCTTCCAGAACATGAACACCTCCGGTATCATCACCGTAATTCCAAAATGGTTCTCAAGTACTCGTCAATTTTTTAAAACTGTTTAAAACAGTTTGAAAATCGTTTATATGTACGCATTGAGTTCAAGATAGCCGTATAGTCCTGTTTCTAATCATAGATCCTCGTCAGTAATACCGTGATCAGCGAGCTCCACTAGCACGTTATCCAGATGGTTGAATTCAGGATAGCCGTGTGGTCCTGTTTCTAATCATAGATCCTCATCAGTAACACCGTGACCAGCGAGCTCCACTAGCACGTTATCTAGATGGTTGGATTCAGGATAGCCGTGTGGTCCTGTTTCTAATTATAGATCCTCGTCAGTAACACCGTGACCAGCGAGCTCCACTAGCACGTTATCCAGATGGTAAGATAAGATAAGATAAGATAGTTTATTTACGTGAAAAACACTTAGCTGAAAAGTTACTTTACAGGTTTCCACGAAAATAAAATAAAATAATA
>JAOBYH010148872.1:0-18007 GCA_025403525.1 Umimayanthus kanabou
TGATGAAAAATAATCGAGAGATTATTTTTTACCTTAGAGAGAATCCAACCTTAGGTTCCAAACCCAAGATCCAAACCTAGGATCCACACATAAAATCTAATCTATTAGTATATAATATGAGTTGTAAATTAGATATTCATAATGATCTAATAGATAGTGAAGAGGTCTTTTGCCCATTTTGTCAAGAACAAATCAGTTTTGTTAAAGCTAAGACCGATAACTTATGTTGTGATAATAAGGAGATTGTGATAGATAATGGTATTAACACCTGTGTTAATTGCGGTCAAATTCATGGTTATGAATTTGTGACTGATTATATTGATTTTTATGAGAATATGTATAAAATAAGGAAAAAATCAATTTATCACCGCAAATACCACATAGAAAATATATTATTTAATCTTCAATTAACTAACAAGGATAGACAATATGTTCTTACATATTTTAAACAATGTGAAAAAGCCATTTTACAAATAATAAATGGTAAAAAAAGATATCCCCAAATTAAATTTCTCTTGTATAAAATATTTCAACTAAAAAATGATAAAGTTAATATGGAGAAGTGTATTAAAAACATCAGTAACAAAACTCTTACACAATATGAGTTATTCTGGAAGAGCATTTGCAAAATCAATAATTGGATATATATACCAAATAATGAATTTATTGCGTCTTGAAATTATTAGTATAACTTTTTTTATATTTATCAATTAAGGGACATAAATCTATTACTTGATCATCAAGAAGTTGTAGTTCTAATATTAGAGTATCAAGCTCATAATTTTCACCACGAAGGTAGGCTCTGAGCTTATTTAATATCTTTTGATAAGTTGTGTATGCAAATTTAGCCATTTCTATCTTTCTATCATATTTTTTCATTTTAATAAAACCTTGGAGAATAAGGCCAGAGCCGCTTACAACCCCCAACACAATAGGATTCAATGATATAGCTCCAACTATTGTCCCAATAGTTGTTAGACCTATTGAAGATATGTTGAGGGTAAGATTCATTCTTTTAAAATGCTTAAACGCCTGTTGATAACACCAAGTTTTGTAGTGATAGTGTATATATAGACTTTTCAATGTATCAAATTCATTTTTACTTAATTTAGTACTTATATGATTAAAATTTATGATATCCATTTTTGTCTTTTGTTTTTTCATATATTAATTGTATAGATTATTATTCATCAAATAGGTTCCTGTTCGAAGGCCACTATAACAGCGCATTCATTACCATGAACCGTCCCCTTGTATTGTCGTATGCCAACATTAATGAGTCTTATATTTTGATAATTTGCTATTGTATTAAGATAAAATGTATAAAAAATACCCCAATGGTGTTTTAAACCCCCATGATCATTAATTGACAACCTTTGGTATTGTGGTAATGATAAATCCATCTGTAGAACTGTATGAGTATGGATTGTACCATCAACAAGTGTGTATTGCATCTGAAATTCAATACCATCTGATGAGTCAAGAATAGCATCATTATCGGTATCCATACCAACAATTACGACTTTGCTTGTTGAATTTGGTGTGATAAGCATGGCGGTGGTGGTATGACCGTTATGACCTAAATCGACTGGAAAATTAAAAACATTTCTAAGACCATCATAATGCCATATTCGGAAGAAGCTTAATCTCTGATCAATATATTGTTTACTAACTGCTTGAGTAATATATGAAGGAGGATACTCTAGTCCAAAAATCTTATTTCCATTCATGTTAATACCTCCATTAATCGAACCTCCGGTGTTTTTATTTAAATAATTCTTGTGAATGTAATCAATATGACTTTGTAAATCGCTCATATATATATTGTTTAGATTAAATACGGATTGTCTTTTTTGTCAGTTGAAATCTAACAGGTAAAATCACAGCTGTTTTATCAGTGGTCCCAGACATATGAATAAGCTTGTATCTTCGACCGTGATTACTATCTAAAATAACCGGAACATGAGTTGCATTAAACGCTTGAGGAAATGTTGTTATTCTGTTATATATTCCTGTCGATTCATTGTATACATCAACATTCCAAGTACCATTATTTTTCGTTGTCTGTTGGTGAAGAGATAGACTTGTAATAGAGACAAGGCATGGAAAACAGAACAAAATGAATTTAGTACCATCCCCTATATAGTTGTCCTTGAATTTATATTTTTTATTAGAAGAGACAAGATTCTCAATCGGTAATTCACCAAAATCAAAATTAGTCTTAACAACGATTTCATACCGTCGATCGTTGGCTTCCAAGCTTCTATATCGTGGAATTGTAATGTGATTATCATAATTAATATTATCAATGATCAATGGGTTAACATGTCCAGCACCTTGTCTCCCAAATAAAAAAAGAGCTATTTCCTTACCAACTTGATGACTTAATGTGAGGTTAAATGCTATAGAATTAATATCTGATTGTAATGCGATTTCAACATCTAAAACAATAACATGAGGATTAATTTTGTCCCTGTAACGAGTTTTTGTTTTAATTATACTTGTGTTTATTGTATTTATTTCCATATCAAAGTGAGAATTATCATCTGTTGGATTTATAATACCCTCAATACGTAACCCATATGTACCTCTCTTAAGAGATTGAATCGTGAATGATAATGTGGCTGGACTACTAGATAAACTACATACAACATGTGTGTTAGAATGATGGTATTTAGAAGTGAAATCTCTATATTCACCAACAACTAAAACTGTAAAATTACCATCAGAAACAAAATCACCAGAGGTAAAATTGAATTCATTTTTTGTTGAAATTGATCTATACATATCACCTCGATCAACATATGTCTTCATAGTTGTGTCTTTACCATCAACATAAGATTTCATAGCTGTGTCTTTACTATCTACGTATTTTTTATTCGAAGCATCTGTCTCTACTACAGGATCATGTAAAGCCTCAATACGGGTCCCTTCCACATCCAATCCATTAGCCAGTTTTATCGATCGTGTTAAACTAACACCTGGGATCTTATCAAGGAACTTTTTATTAACAGCATCACTATCTTCACTTGGTTCTTGTAAATTAGTAATTTTTTTATTTTTCATATCATAGTTACCATCATCATCTAATACAAAACCAATCCCCGGGTCTCCTTTTTCACCCTTAATTCCAGGTTCTATGTTGTTGTTTTCACCACGATTATTAAATAAGCCCATATATATGTATATTAGATTAAATTTTACCAGTGAAATTCCATCTTATAATCTTCATTGGTTTATCTACATATAAAAACGTATATGGTTTTTCTGTAGCTTTCTTATATTGCTCTTTTGTAACTCCAAGCTCCCTTGTTATTAGTCCCCGTTCATTGTTACTTGGAAAATCATAAATGCAAAAGTGACTACAATTAAGCCTTATATCTTTTGGGGTTTTATAAAATGATTGAGATAGATAAATAACAGAACAATTCTTATGTCGACCTCGAATAAAGTAATCAATTAAAGGAGATTGGTTTTTTTCACATACAAAATCATCGAAAATAACCACTTTTTGAAAATCATTCTCAAGGTCTGAAACAGGAATAATATCATCATTACTTACTTCTAAAACAGTATAACCAACATCTCTACTAATTGCAGCAAATCTTTTAATTAATTCCTGATACTTTCCCTGATCGATATTTTTTGCGTATAAGAACAATTTATCATAAAAAATAAGCGGTTTTAACAACATATGTAGCAAAGTATTGGTTTTTCCAGAACCTGAAGGCCCTGAAATTAACATTCGAAAGTTATCTTTTGGCATGAAACTGTATAATTGTTGATAATTAGTTACATTGTCGTTAGGACTGTCGTAATTTGGAATATTCATTATATTAATATGTTATATTAATGTAATAACTTAAGATAACTTAAGATAACTTAAGATAACTTAAGATAAATTAAGATAACTTATGATAACTTTATATAAGTTATATATAATGGATATTACAAAGATTAAAAAATATACCGAACAGAAGGTACGGGCTGGTAATAGTGTTGCGCATGTACGAAAAGTTATTAAAGATGAAGAGCATGCAAAACAAGATCAATATGCAGGAGTTAGTGAAACATTTAAACCACTTTTAGATAAACAGGATTTGGTTAAAAAAACTATTGATGAGAAGCAAGATCAATTAATTAATCAATTACAAGATAACCAACTAGCTATAACACAAGGACTTAATAGAGTAGCTATATCACAAGCATCATCAACTAAAGCTATAACTGATGAAACATCAACCAAGGCTATTGAAGGTGAAAAACCAAAAGTGAAAGTATTAGATATTGAAAAGATGTTTAACAAAGAGGATAGAATAATATTAGATAAATTGAAGTTCACACAACCAAAAAATTTATACTATTTTTCCCCACAAAAACTGCTTGAAGTAAAAAAAGCAGCAGCTGAAAGAGCTCAACAAATAGGAAGTAAAAAAGGTCATAAAAAGACGACACAAGAAGGTATAAGGTTGATTGACCAGCAAATAGATACTTTGAGAAAATATCGAGAAAGCATCCAAGATTTATTGAAAGCTCAGAAATATGAACAAGAGGGGAGAGGTATTAATTATAATCAACCAAAACGAAACGCTTATAAAATATCATCAACAGGGCAATATGGTAATCTTCAAATTGATCTACCAAAACTAACAAGACAATTAAAACTTATAGCTTATAAAGACGGGCATAAAGTATATGATAAGATGGTTGATTTTGATACATTAGATCTCTTCACAAAACGCTTTAATAATAAAAAACATTATAGTAACTTATCACAAAAAGTGTTCAACGAACTAAATCAATTATCAGAAATTCCAATTCATAAAACAAGTAAAAAATACTCAAAACTTGGTAGTGGGGTAGTATATTTTAATAATCCTAATGATCTTTACACAAGACTGGAGCTTATTGGTGGTGAAATATCAGCTGGTAATACTAACCGAGAGATACAAAATGAATTTAGTACTATAGCACACAAGTTAAAAGACTTAGGTGAATTAACAAACGATGATTTAGAAATATTGCTTAAAAAATATATTATGTAATATACTAATATATTATGAATTACATTGAAAGGGCTATTCATATTAGTTCTATTGATAGAGAAAAATATGGCACATCTAAAACAGATGATTTTTTAATAAAATTCACCCCAACATTACATCTCGACCCAGATATGCGTCATGAGATTGCAGTTGATAGAATTTCGATGACTTATTCCTGGCATAATATAACACCAGAGTATCAAAACCATATTATTAAATATTCACATGATAATGGTGTTAGTTGGACTACTGTAACATACCCCAATGGGATGTATAGCTATAGTGATCTGAATGATTATCTTCATCAAATAATGAGTAATAATGGTCATATTAATAATGATGGGAGTTATAATATTAATATGTTATTCATCCTATCAACATATAAAGTTATAGTTGAGATTGATAATAACTATCAACTTGATTTAAGGAATACAGAATTTGGCTCTCTCATAGGTTTTAATAAAAAAATAGTTTCATCAACAGAGTATGGGACCAAGCTCCCTAATATAACCAATTCAATTGATACATTATTCATTAATAGTGATATAGTCAGTGATTCTATTATTAGTGGGATATCAACAAATACCCTTTTTGTAATAGCAACTGATAATTTAAAACGGTCCAACCCATTCACAATCGAGCCAAAAAGAGCTCTATTTAACCCAGTATCAAAATTCTTAGTCAGCAATATTCGTGTCTATATTATAGATTCATTAAAAAGACCTGTTAATTTAAACGGAATCGACTGGCATATGAATCTAATTCTTCGATCTACACCAATATAATATAACATAATATATATATGATCAGACGGTGTGAATACAAGAGACAATATGACCCCAAGTATGGTAAATATATGTACAAACATGTATATAATGGTTCTGTAAAAGACGGAAGTGGTGTTTTCAGCTCTATTGTGAATATTGGACGTAAACTACTAGGGAAGAAGGCTATCACAGATGCTACCAAAAAAGTAGCTAAGAAGGCAACAGAAAAAGCTATTAGTTCAACTGGAGAGTATGCTGGTAAAAAGGCAGGAGATCAAATTATTAAATTATTACAAAAAAACAGGGAGGCGGAGAAGAACAATAATAACCCAAGTGTTGTTCAACCAGTAAAATTAGACAACTATGATAGAAATTTAGCTCTTGAACGACTTCTCGCTGGTTCTGGGATTAGAAGGGATTAATATTATCTAAACTAAATATATATATGAATTATCGGAGTCCAGATTATGTCGATCGAATCGAGGATGTTAATTTTGATCTCGAAACACCCCTTGTAACAGTTGTCGCTAATAATGCTCATCAAAATAAAACCAATTATCGTTTTGTCGCTGATAATAGTGGAGAGGTTAATCCATTTGATTGGTATAATGCCCGTTTTTTAGTAGATTTTAAAGTGGAAAAACTAGCAGATGGAGCTAATATAGCTGGTGGTGATCACAATGGGATTGTGAATGGGATTCATTCTTTGATTAAGGATCTCACTATAAAGAATAATGGTATACAAGTCTATGATAATACAAATGCCAATCAAACAACTAATATTAAGAATCTCTTAGAGTATGATACAACCTATGCACAAAGTACAGGAACAAATTCATTTTTCTATCTTGATACAAGTAGAAGTGCTGAAGAAAGACCCGCACAGGCTCTATACAACAGAGGATTCGCTTCTCGCAAAGCAATACTTGGGGCAAGTGCTATAGTAACTTATGAAATCCCTCTTAATAGATATAGTTTTTTTGAAGCTCTTGAGGATGAATTTCTACCAAATTCAAAGGTTGAGATTCAGGTTACTATCGAAAGTGATGATAATCTTATTTGGCAAGCAACTGATGATTGTCGCCTGGTCATTCACAAATTTCAACTATGGGTACCACAGATTGAATTTAATAGTAAGGGACAGGAGTTATATATGACCAGATATTTATCACCACATAAGTGGACTTACTTGCGAGAAATGGTAGAAAGAAGCACTTCAACTCGTCAACAAACAGGAACATTTAAAATCACATCTGGAATTTCAAAACCTCGACATGTTTTTGTATGGATATTAAATGATGCGAGGGTTGATGCTCAAACCCAAAATCAGTTTCTTTTTGATACAAACAATGTGGCTAATAATCGAAAACTAACAAGTTGTTATCTTGAGGTTGCTAATGGGATTAGGTACCCCATAGTCGAATATAACCCATCTTCAGATATATCACGTTTGTATCGTGATGTTCTTAAATATATTCATGCTAATAATGACTACAAAGGTGGAACACTAATCACAAGATCTAACTTTGAAAGCTTATTTCCACTAATATATTTTGACCTTACCCTACAGAAGACTGAGCTTAAAGACGGAACGACTAAATTGTCTTTTAAATACAAACTATCAGGTGCTACAAATGCCGACTATAGTGTTTATGCTATGGTTCTATATGAACAAGATGTTGAATTAGTTCAATCAAGTGGTAAACTTATACTTAGACCTTGAATTTAATAACCTTTATTATAACAGATTATCTTAAATGATTAATTTAATATAATCTATTAATATATATGCCGTATTTCAAATATAATGTAAGCCTTTCAAAAGGTCAAAAGGAAAAAATGTTAAAATCGTATCAAAAGAAAGCACCATTTACATTAAGATTAAAACATTCACAACTAAAAGGGTCTGACCCTCTTATGCTAACACAAACTCAAATTAAACGAATTGATAAGAGTATGAAAAATGGAACAGGAACTGATTTGAGATTTTCTAGTGGTCAGATGAGGAAGCAGGATGGAGGTAGCTTGTTTTCAGCGTTGATGCCACTGATGAGATCAGCATTACCTGTAATTGGTAAAACCCTTGGTTTGAGTGCTCTCAGTGGTCTTGCTTCAGCCGGAGCTAGCAAACTAGTAGGTTCTGGTTTGTTTTCAGTACCACAAAATAAGGTTGATAAGTTGATTCAATATAAGGATTACCTTACAGAAGCACAAAAGAAACAGATTGTGTCAGCACTTCAGACTGGGTCAGGCATTCAAAGATTCAGACTGACGAAAAGACAACATGGTGGATTCCTCGGGACTCTCTTAGCTAGTATTGGAGTTCCCCTACTTCTTAAAGCATTAACAGGGAAAGGGCTTCAAGTTGACCCTCATGCATCAAAATCTAATTATCATAATGTCTATTTACCACCTAAGGTTAGTATGTCCCCAGGGAAAGGTAAAGGGATTGCTAGATATCCCTATCAATCACCACCTTTTTATGACCAATGGGGCAATCCTGTTGGAATGGGTATTAAAAAAAAGACCCGAAGAAAAAACAAAAAGAGAAAGGGCGAAGGATTACTTCTTGGAAAAAACAGTCCTTTCAAGGGAATTCCAATCGTAGGAGACATTCTATAAAATTCATAAACAAACCATTAAGCAATCTTGATTTATTACAATGGGTAAAGCATCTTAGTATAAAGCATTTTAGAGGTGTATATTCAAGAGATGATTTACCAAAAAGAATAAATAAGAAAGAATGTGGTATTATTAATTTGGATACACGAATAGGCCCTGGGACTCACTGGGTTTGTTATAGGAATATTGACAAATATTGTGAGTATTTTGATTCATTCGGCTTACCAATGGCTGAAGAAATATATAAATACTTATCAAGTAGTGGTAAGCAGATAATATATAATCATGATGAGATCCAGGAGAGAGATAGTGTCTTATGTGGTTATTGGTGTCTATATTTCTTAAATGAGAGACATAAAGGGACCTCATTTTTAGATACAATCCATAATCCCCAGTTTGACCCAATTGATCATAGTGTCAATCATCAATTTTTAATTAATTATTTTAGTATAATGTAGTAATATATGATGACTTATTGTGTTAAGGAGAGGAAACAGACGGAATCTGTTCCAAACTCTGAAAGATATCAAAAAGCTAAAAATGGCAGACTAATGTTAAAGAGCACTTGTGCTAGTTGTGGAATAACAAAGAGTCAATTTATTAAATCAACTCAAGGAGCTGGATTTGATGAAGTGCTTGGTAAAATGGGTTGGGAGCTTGGTAAAATAGGGGTACAGAGAGCTTTGAAATCAAATACAGCAAAAAGAGCTGCTTCGAATTATGTGAAATCAATGGCGAATAAGATGATTGACCAAGGAGTTACGAGTACGTTGAATAATCTTGCATCAAAAATTAATACTGTTGTATAAATTCAGTATGCTAAATATAATCTAATTAATATATATGAAAACTTATTGTGTTAAGGAGAGAAAACTCACTGATAATATACCTGGAAGTGAGCAATATACTACAACAAAGAACGGGCGTAAAATGTTAACTGCTATATGCGCTAGTTGTGGAACAAGAAAAACAAAGTTTGTCTCACATAAAGGTGGGTGGTTGGGATCGAACTCTATTCTACGTCCTAAGGGAGATAGATATACAGATGCTGACTATCTTAGGGAACTGTACAAGAACAATCCTCAATTATTATACGGCCAAGGAATTGATATCCATAAGCTTATTGGTAAAATACCAAAACCTAAAGCTGGTTGGACACCTGGTAAGTATAAGTATATGGGTCCATACAACCCTTTAGATAAGCAGTTAGAATATCATAAGAACACTGGTGAAGTTACTAAGTGGCACGTACCTCCTTATAATAAAGTAGATGAAATAGCAGCCCATCATGATATTTGTTATGATATGGGAAAAAGTAAAGGTGATTGTGATAAGAAAATGGTTTCTCAAATTGATGCTTTACCATATTCTAAAGTTCCCAAATGGGGTTCAACAGCAAGATTCTTAATTAATGAAAAACAAAAGCTGGGATTGGGGGTGAAGTCAAAAAACGGAAAAAGCCGTCGAGTGAAGAAAACTGGCAAGAAAAACTAGCTGATGAACTACATAAACCAATAAAACATAACTTCACTCGACGGCGTGTTATAGCAAATGGAATAGACGAGATATGGTGTTCTGACCTCGTTGAAATGCAACAGTTTAGTAAATGGAATAAGGGTTTTAGATATCTGCTTATGGTACTCGATGTGTTTAGTAAATATGGATGGATTGTTCCATTGAAGGATAAAAAAGGTGAAACAGTTGCTGAAGCATTCAAATCAATATTTAAGGAAGGTAGAAAACCACTATATCTTTGGACTGATAAGGGTAAAGAGTATTATAATAAACATGTGAAGGACTTATTAGAGAAGAACAAAATAGCATTGTATTCAACCGAAAACGAAGAAAAATCATCTGTTTGTGAACGTTGGAATAGAACAATAAAAACCAAAATGTGGAAGCAGTTCACTATCCAAAGCAATACACAGTATCTAGACATATTACCTAAGATTCTGAAGCAGTACAACAACACTAAACATTCAAGCATTAAAATGACACCTATACAAGCTTCAAAGAAAAAGAATGAAGGATTAGTATATTTCAATTTATACGGTGATATGGAAACATCAAAACAAAAACCTAAATTCAAAATAGGTGATAAGGTTAGGATAAGTAAGTATAAACGAAATGTGTTCGACAAGGGTTATACACCAAATTGGACTGAAGAAGTTTTTACAGTTGATAAGATACAATACACTAATCCTATAACTTACAAATTAAAAGATCTCAATGATAAAGACATACAGGGGAGTTTTTATGAACCTGAACTATTAAAAACCAAGCAGGATATTTTCCGTATTGAGAAAGTCATTCGGAGGGATTACAAGAAAAAACAAGCTTTAGTGAAGTGGAAAGGGTATAGTGATGATTTTAATAGTTGGATATTAATGAAGGATTTAAACACATTATTAAACACTTAAGAATAAAATATTTAGTTATAATATATAATATGAAGGTTAAAGATTTACAAGTTGGAGTTATAGTGGTTACAAAAAAAGATGGATTGTATAAGTTCTATGAAATTTTAAGTATAAAATTAACTTCTGACTCAAGATATAATTGGAGGTATAAGAAGAATGACGCCCCTTATGAAGTTTGCATACGAGAACTAATAAGTAAAGTTAAGATTACCCCACAAAAAGGTCAGACAAAAAGAGAATTTATAAAATTAACTGGTAGATTTTTTGGTGGTTATTATTATGAAACAGGTGAGGAAATGCTACTAAAATTTGAACTATATAACCTGAATAAAGAATATATAGACTTTATTATTGATTATGATTCTGATTCTGATTCTGATTCTGATTCTGACTCTGGTCCCGAACCAGAATATGAATCATATTCTGATTATGATCATGATTCTGACCTAATAAAAAACAACATAGATATTGGGAAAATAGTGGTTAAAAAACCGTCTGTGAATAATGGAAGATACAATTTTTATAAAATTACTAATATAAGCACTCATAATATTCAAATAACAGAATTATTGACTGAAAAAGAATATTATCCACTTACAAATTTTAATGGGATTAAAATAGTATATTATATAAATGAAATAATACAAGGATCTATAAATAAGTGTTATAAACAAAATCGAGATGCGACGTTTTATGAAAATTTTGAAGTTTATGATCCAGAAAAGGAGTATGTAGATATTATAAAAACCCCTGTTAAAATAACTAATTATGAAATAGTGAACGACAACCATTCCGATTTTGATCTAGTTGAAAAAAGCGATCAAATGCAAATTAGTATAAAAGTTGGAGAAATAGTGGTTAAAAAGCAGATGGAGATGAAGAGGATTGAAGAGTTTGTGTTTTATCAAATTAATGACATAAACCAAAATAAGGTTTTCTTAGGTAAATTAGGGATTAAGCATTTTTTTAATCCAATAGTTGGTACAGATAAGATGGAAATGATATATAAAATAGTACCAAACACATACACATTGTATATGTTTGTGAATAAAGATAAATTGTTATCAGATTATGAAGTATATAACCCAAATAAAAAGTATAAAATACTTATAAGAGATGTAGTTATTTAAAAAGATGTATAATAACAAATTCAATCATTGTTTCAAATGATTCAATATTTCAGCTTTACTATCAGAGAAATTGATGAATGTGGGGAATATATTTTAATATGAAAGATGGTATAAAGAAATAATTTCTTAATATATTGTAGTAGAATTAACCACAGTATATACTGTTATCTGTTTTTTTTATAGGTAGCCAAAAATGGTAATTATTTCTGGCTATCTTATTTATTGTTTCTTTTTGTCTTCATCTAATACTCTTTTTGAGCGTTTGTTTGTTGATTTTTTATAGTTATCTGGTAGGTCATCTAGTTTAATATATTCAAATTTATAATGTTGTTTATCATTCTTTGAAATTCCAGTTTTACAATTATTAATACCTTCACAAACCATTTTCACTATACCTGCATTAATACCAAGATGTTGGTTTATAGAATACAAGCTATTGAAATATGATACTTCATTTGTTGATTGATTAATTGCTTTGACGTATTTCCGATTCTTGAAATTGTGTTTAACAAATGAATAATCTCTTTCTTTCGCTGATTTCTTGCAGTTTTCTTGCTGTGTAACTAATTGTAAATTAATCAATCTGTTATCCTCTTTATTATTATTAATATGATCAATCACCATATTATTAGGAATAACACCATTGAAGCATTCATATACAAATCGATGGACATGGTATGATTTTTGCCCATTTTGACCATGCTTTCGTACCATACATTTCATATAACCATTCCAACTAATACTCCCTTTATTGGGTATTCTTTTGATTATATTTATAACATCTCCATTATTAGATGCAGCATATAAGTCATAAATTGGATGAATATTATAAGTTTCGTTTTCTAATACTATTTGTTTCATTATAATATAATATAGTAGTAAACCTTTAAACGAGTTTCATAAAAAATTTTTTTTTGTTAAGGCTTAAAGAATTAGTTATATATAATATTATAATGAAACAAATTATCACAACTAAAAAACACGCGCTCGAACAGCTTAGTAAATCTGAGCTAATTGATCTGTTGTTGCAGCAAAATATACAACAGCAGTTTATTACTAACTACAAACCAAGGAAACCAATCCCAACTCCTCGTAGGAGTGTTAAACAGATGACTCGAGATTATGAGAAGAATATAATTCTTCCACCATTAGAATTTAGGGATAAACCTGTCCCAACACCAAGGAGTGTCAAACAGATGACTCGAGATTATGAGAAGAATATAATTCTTCCACCATTAGAATTTAGGGATAAACCTATCCCAACACCAAGGACTAAGATACCAGTCCCACCACCAAAGACTAAGATAGAGGAAACAAAGAAGGCTTTGAAAGGTTACACCAAGTCATATGAAATAAACATTAAAAACAATAAAGACCCATTAGCACAACTACAAAGCACAAGAAAGGCTATAGAATATCATATGAAAAATATATTAACATCAATGAAAGGAATTAAATATGTTGAAACTCTTATGGTTACCTTTGAAAAAGAATCACATGATGAAATTATTTATAAGACTGCATACTTTAATAGTAAAGCTCAAATTATTATTAATGATCAAGAAATTACTGGAGCACTACAATTATCAAAGCAGCAAATATTGAATATAATCACTCAATGGATATCTGAAGGATCTGGTTGGACTATTCAATCAGTTGATAGTCATCATCTTAATATTGTTAAATATCAACCATTGAAAGGTTCCTCATATATTAGACTACCTCAAGAACTTAGAAA
Organism: Umimayanthus kanabou; assembly: GCA_025403525.1. NCBI lineage: Eukaryota > Metazoa > Cnidaria > Anthozoa > Zoantharia > Parazoanthidae > Umimayanthus > Umimayanthus kanabou. Next base: position 13,723 of record JAOBYH010148872.1, read on the forward strand.
TAGTGCTAAAGGGTTGATTAATATGAAAAATGAGGATAATGAATGTTTTAGATGGTGTCATATCAGACACTTAAACCCTCAAGATAAATATCCACAGAGGATTAAAAAGTCAGACAAAGAATATATTAAAAATCTAGATTATTCAGGAATTGAATTCCCTGTAAGCCAAAAACATTATAACCAAATTGAAAGACAAAATAAGATAAACATAAATGTTTTCGGATATGAAAATAAACAACCATACCCATTGTATGTCTCAAATGAAAAATATAACAATCAGATGAGTTTATTATTGATTACTGAAAATAACAATAAACATTATATACTCATCAAAGATTTTAATAAGTTTATGTATAAGCAAACTAAACATAAGGAAAGAAAGCATTTTTGTATGTATTGTCTTCAATGTTTTAGTTCTGATAGGGTTCTAAACAATCATAAAGAAATCTGTATTCAAATTAATGGAAAACAAGCAGTGAATATGCCTGATAAGGACAATAATATACTAAAATTTGAAAACTATAAAAAACAACAACAAGTACCATTTGTTATCTATGCTGATTTTGAAGCCATAACAGAAAAGATTCATGGATGTCAGCCTAATAATGATAAATCATATACTGAAGCATACCAAAAACATACAGACTGTGGATATGGTTATAAAGTTGTTTGTTGTTATGATGATAAATATACAAAACCAGTGCAGATATATAGGGGTGAAAAGGCTGTTTATAAATTCATGGAAGCTATGCTAGAGGAAGTTAAAGATTGTAAAAAGGTTATGAAAAAACATTTTAACAAACCATTAAAAATGACTGCTGATGATGAAGATAAATTTCAAAAAGCTAAAGAATGCCACATTTGTGATAAAAAATACACTGAGAAAGATATTAGAGTTCGAGACCATTGTCATATTACTGGTAATTTTAGAGGTAGTGCTCATAAAGACTGTAATTCAAAACTTAAAATAGAACCAAAAAATATTAAAATTCCTGTTATATTCCATAATCTTAGGGGGTATGACTCACATTTTATCATGCAAGAAATTGGTGAAATAGTTAACAAACATACATATACTGATAATGAAGGTAAACAGCGTCAAATGGACATTGACGCCATTCCAAACAATATGGAGAAATATATGGCTTTTATGCTTGGCAAACATCTTACCTTCATAGATAGTTTCCAGTTTATGAGTTCTAGTCTTGAGAAACTAGTTAGTAACCTACCAAAAGAATCATTAAAACACACCTCTCAACAATTTAAAGATAAAAAACTTGACTTAATGACACAAAAGGGGGTGTATCCTTATGATTATATGGATAGTTTTGATAAATTCAATGAAAAGCTACCAACAAAAGAAGACTTTTATAGTTTTCTGAATGATATGTATATTTCAGATAAAGATTATAAACATGCTCAGAATGTGTGGAATACATTCTCTCTTAAAAATATGGGTGAATACCATGACTTATATCTTCAATCTGATATTCTACTATTATCTGATGTTTTTGAAAACTTTAGGAAAACATGTCTTGAATACTACAAACTAGATCCATGTCATTACTTCACTAGTCCAGGTCTGTCTTGGGATGCAATGCTAAAAATGACTGACATAAAATTAGAATTAATGATAGATATTGATATGTTTCAATTCATTGAAAAGGGTATGTGTGGAGGTATTTCTTACATAGCTAATCGTTATGGTAAAGCAAACAATAAATACATGAAAAACTATGATGAGAAGGCGCCCTCAAAATATATTATGTATCTTGATGCTAATAATTTATACGGTTGGGCTATGAGTCAATACCTACCAACTAGTGGATTTAGATGGATGACAGAAAAGCAGATCGACAAGTTAGACCTAGCTAAGTATAAAGAAGATAGCAAAAAGGGATTAATACTAGAGGTTGATCTTGAATATCCTGAAGAACTCCATGACCTTCATAATGATTATCCATTAGCACCTGAAAGAGTTAGAGTAACTACAAAGATGCTATCTAAGTACTGTAAAAATATAGCAACTAAATATAAAATATCAACAGGCCTTGTAAGTAAACTAATTCCAACTCTAAGAACCAAAGAACAATATATCCTACACTATAGAAACCTTCAGTTATATACAGATCTTGGGTTAAAAGTAACAAAAGTACATCGAATATTAGAATTTAATCAGTCACCTTGGTTAAAGCAGTATATTGATTTCAATACAGAGAAACGAAAAAATGCTAAAAACGAATTTGAAAAGGATTTCTTCAAACTAATGAATAATTCAGTATTTGGTAAAACAATGGAAAATCTGCGCAAACGGGTTGATGTTCGATTAGTCACTAATCGAGAAACACTAATTAAACTAACAAGTAAACCAACTTATGTCAGTAGTAAGATCATAAATGAGAATCTTGTAGCTGTCCATAAAATTAGAGAATCACTAACCCTAAACAGACCGGCTTATGTGGGTATGTGTATTCTCGATCTTAGTAAGACACTAATGTATGATTTTCATTATAACTATATTAAAAAAAAGTATGGTGATAAGGCTAAGCTACTCTTTACTGATACAGACAGTTTAACTTATGAAATTGAAGCTGAAGATGTATACCAAGACTTTTGGAATGATAAAGATAAATTTGATAATAGTGGATACCCACAAGATTCCCCATATTTTGATAAGACAAACAAAAAGGTAATTGGTAAATTTAAAGATGAGGCGGCTGGGGTTCCTATTTGTGAATTCATCGGTCTACGATCAAAGATGTATAGCTATATCAAAGACAACCAATATGGAGCCAAGACCGCTAAAGGAATTAAAAAAGCTGTTATTAATAATAATATCACACATGATAACTATAAAGATACACTATTAAAAAATCAACAAATGCATCATAAAATGAAGACTATTAGGAGTCAGAACCATCAATTAGGAAGTTATGAAATTAATAAAGTATCACTCAGCTGTTTTGATGATAAAAGATATATACATGATGATGGTATAACCAGTTATGCATATGGACATTATAAAATATAATTCCAATATAGATTTTATGTGACGTCACGACACAGTAGTGTCGGTCTAAATTCTACAGGTATCACAAAAGCAATCTATTTCATGGGTCCATGGTATTGCAACCTCCCTATGTTCTTCAAAATACTTCAGAATAGTGTGACCATTATTCAAAAACCATTGTAATGGTAGTGTGCATCTACAAACTTTTTTGTACTTTGAAAATTGCTTATAAAACTTCCTGAGTTGTCATGCACGTGTTTGTTTAACCTCACACCGTGAATTGACCCAGTCGTCAAAGCTACCACTGACTCGCCGTCGCACTTTTTCTTCTTGAAACTTATTGAAAGCTTGACTCAACCATTTTCCATACAAGAAAGCATTTTTAACTACATAATTATCAACTGTTTTGAAAGAGTTGTGACATTGTTTCAAATGCTTCTCATAGTCGATAAGGCTCACTTCACCTTTTGGGAAAATATTGGGGACATCGATGTGCAATACATGTCCTCTGATGTAATTATCTTTCATTTCGCATACAAGTGCCCAACCATCAGATTCTACCTGAACCACTGAACTCTTCCTCTTCTTCCGTTTTAGTTCTTCAGTCTCGAACAATAGTTGTGGAATATTTGGCTCTCCTTCTGTTGTTGGAAAACTGCGAAGAATAACTTTAGCGTCTTCAGGTTTGTTCTCATTCAGTAATTCCATCGCATAGTCACGTTGTAAACAACAGTCTGAATAGAGCTTCATCCAATAGTCTGCGAATAATCTAACTTTCTCGTTCATAAAAGCGATGTTTTGATAATAAAACCCATCGATTATTTCCACGCCGAAATCCTGCTCATAGCCAGTGTCATCAACATCTCCTAAATCCATTTCATCCACCAAATCAGATAAACCAGTTTCACTATCAGCCATTGCTTAAACTAAACAGCAATCATTGTGTTGGGGGAGTTCTACCTTATCCTGTTTACCAAAAGATCGTGAATATGATTGGTTGAAAAAAATCATACGACCATCTTGTGATCTGAATCAATAGCTATTAGTGATGACTCATTTCCTCATATAGTAAAGCATGTTTAGACATGTTTACTTCAACGGGAAAGTCCCATTATGTGAATTAAAATACTTCCTGTTTTTCGAAGAAGTCACATAATGGATTCCAAGGTCAAGTTGTGGAACCAAGGTTAGGAACTATGGTTTGGATCTTGGGTTTGGAACCTAAGGTTGGATTCTCTCTAAGGTAAAAAATAATCTCTCGATTATTTTTCATCA
>JAOBYH010148873.1:0-10769 GCA_025403525.1 Umimayanthus kanabou
AGCTCTGGTGTATCGATGAAAACTACTTCTCTTATAAGCCCTCAGCTGTCCTACTTTTGTCCTAGTTTTTGCCTCCATATCCTACTTTTTCCCTACTTTTTGAAAAATTTTAGTCCTATTTTTCTCCTACTTTTTCACCTTGGTGCGCTTGAAAGCCTGTAAGCATTAATTTTCAAAGAATAATTTTGAAGCCAATATCTTTTAATACCTTGTTAAGAAGACAGCTTTACTTAACTTGTACATGTACATGTAGTGTAGGTTTTGGAACCCTAATGACACGTAAAACCAGACAGAAATAACCAGCATGACAATATTATTCAATTCAGTTCCAATGTCCGTGGTAATTTATGAGTTTGACTGTCAGAATCAGCAACTTTTCATTTGACAACTCTTTAAACAAGAGACTGTTACTAACCTGTGTTTTTGACTCATTAATTTCTTGTTCAGGTTGCTGGTGAAATGCTCCCAGGTTCAACTGAAAGAGCAGTGACTTTGTTGGGTAGGAGGAATCATAATTATTAAAACTAGAGTTCTACATGTAACGGTATTGCTGAATGCTTTGTATTTCTTAAGTCTATCCATATGAAAAGGGTTTTTTAGTTTAGCTTTAGTTTTTAAGTTTGAATAGTCTACAGTTCTAGGGTGTGGAAAGTATTTTAGTTGGCTAATGAGAGTAACAGAATGGTGCAGTTAAGGAAATCCAAAAAGGTTAAACAGCTATTGGAGATTTAGGAGCAAAATATTACAAATTTGTTATGAAAAGGGATTGAATTTTCCCTTTGGCTTAAAAGCCTGTTCCTTGAAAAAAGCTAGGTAACATTAATTTGCATGAGAGAGGAAAGGAGTTAAAGAAGAAAGGGAGAGAGTTGGCAAAAATGAGTGCTCAGAGGGATAAAGTCAGAGAAAAGTTCAAATCCCCAGTTTTTTGGCTTCTGCACATGCCTGGAAGATGGTGAATTTCCCAAGTGTTTCTTTACTCAATAGTTTAGTAGAATGCTAAGATACCTTTACTAAAGATTACAATTTTATTGAACTGCGTTAAGAGACATTGGTTTGAGATTCGAAGAACAAATTTGACCATCAAAAATTATTGCAGCTGTTTTTTTTGCAAAAACGTAATGATGGAAGTGTTAATGACCCAGAGTTGCACATTGAAGCTGGTGTAGTCGACTAATGTTTTTAGTTTACAGATAATACTAACAACATTAATTAAGTTCTAGCAGTAAATGATGGTTTTACTTTTTTCAGGAAATGCAGATAGTCTCACCAAATGTGTTGAACAGCTATGTGTAGTCCTGACAGAGGTTAGTCATTAAAACTGTCATCTTTTAAAAACCCTACTGATTTAGATTAGCTCTACATTTAATGTAAATGGAGATCGGTCTACAAGTTAGACATACAAATGTAAGTAGACTACGGTGAGTGTGCTCTTAGCGGGTTTTGTAGACAGTACTTCCTTTTTTAAGTCCCAGAATTGTTGATAAGCATGGTTTTTGAATTTGGTTTGTTTGCCCAAAGATCATCTCCACTACTTTTGATTAGCTGCAACTGATTTTCATAATCCTAGGCCCCCTAAACTTTCTATGAATTTTAAAATCTCTGTACAATGCATATATTGCTTCCTCTTAATAGAGTAATTTATTGGTGATTTTTTCGTATTCACATTGATTATACAAAATAAACATGTTCTACAAGCTTTGTTGCTCATACCAAGTTTTTGTGTACAGTTTCCCCCCAAAGGAACAACAATGCCATACAATCCTCGGTTGGCGGGGACACATGTCATCTATCACCAGGGACAGGTGTGTCTTCCTCATGCCTTCTCTTTAGGACCTTTAGTTGGTTATTGTTTTTTTTATTTGTTTGTTGCAAAATAATAGGCTTCTTGGACTACTATGCTTGTTTAGACTGCAGACAGTATAATGTGTACATAATTTGTTATATAGTGTATTATAGAATAACCTTTTTGCTTACATGTAGATACAGGTATGTCAGGTTATCAAGTCTTTGATTCCTCAGTTTTATTGTTCATCTCTAAACTAGTATCTCCTGAACACCAAACAGAAAGTGGAAAGAAGAAGAGAAAGATAGATGCTGTGAAAGAGCATGTGTATTGGTTGATTCAGTTGCAGTTGGGTACTGAATTTAGAAAACAGTGAGGAAGCATTTAGTTAAGAACAGCAAACTGTTCGCATGTATATTTAGAACATCCTGCTCTTTTCTTTTGCATTGGCTATTCTTCTACACGTTTCATATACAACTCAGTTTTTGATTTTCAGGTATTTGTAGTGAAGCTGCCTGCTAATAATTATTTATATCTTGCTATGTTTTGTTTTGTTTACAGCCTTTTGCTGTACATGGGCAGCTGGCTATACCTTTGACTGAGGTACTGAAAGCCTGACATATTTTTAGACATCTTCTTAGGAACCAGTCGTTTATGGCCTGGGCTGAAACGAAAATATTTTTCCGCCTCAAAACTTTTTTTTACCCAACCTAGTTTTGAGGCTTCTCAGTACAAACAGCTGTTAAAAAAACTCACATATGTGTAAAAGTGGCCCAAAGTTTTTGCTACCAACCAATTTCTCTTCAGCCCCATCCCCAGCCATATATAATGACTGGTTTCTTAAATTTTACTATTAATAAATGTTTAGAACGATAATTATATTAACAACAGACATTTACAGTGTTCCTGTATTAGTACAGGATATCAAGACTAAGGTTAACCAGATATTGATTAAAACCCTCCCTAATTTTGACTTGCAAATGAATGTAGTTTGTTTGTTTGTTTGTTTATTTATTTATTTATTTATTTATTTATTTATGTCCAAAGGCTTAGAATAAATTTTCAAATATTGTAAAATAACGTAATGCAGTATTCGTATAATGTTGCATGGGTACATAGTGCAACTGAAACATAAAAAACACCCTAAAAGCTTCTATAATGGTATTTAAATGACAGGATTAGATTGCAATGACATGATAGAGGTCTTGTTCAGCGGCTTGTAGTATCTTCCATTTTTTGAAGAATTTTTGGAGCTCTCCATTCTCGATAGCTATTTTTTGTTCAATTTCTCTGGCAAACATTAAATGCTGTATAAAGGCTGCTTGTTGTGGGAGTGTACCTCTAACTCTGCATACGTATATGTGGTGTCTGGCAATAAGAAGGGCCTGAGATACAAGCATTCCATCAGGGAAGGCTTCAAGACCTAGAAAGATTGACAAAGGAAAGTGTGGAGGGTGAAGTATATTCATATTCTTTGTTAACCAGTCGATAACTTTTCTCCAGAAGGTTTGTGAAACCTTGCAATCCCAAAAAATATGTTTAAGTGTTTCTTCATGTTCGTTTCAAAACAAATCAATGTAGTTATTATGCTAACTAGCTTCACATCTCTAAGCAATGTTTATTTTTCAGGAACTGTGAAAAAGAATTTTGTTCTCTGGAATGACTATTTTCAATTAGTACATGTACTGAATCAGTGAAGAGAAATCACCCAAACAAATGTAGAGTTTTGTTTTCAAACACGGACACTTAAGAGTGAAGCTGCAAAATGTTTCAGTGTTTGGGAGTATGTTTTTTAGTGTCGTTATTTGCTAATTGTTTCAAAATTGTCAAAACTACAATGTAAGCAAACATCTTGCACAGCCCAAAGAGTTGAACCGTATTACTTATGAGTCGAGCATTACCACCCAAAGTAGAAATCTGATTGAATGTAAATAAATCTGGCGAATTATTGTCAACTTTGCACTTACGTTGTTTCCCCAATCCACAGATTAATGGCGGCATGAGGCCAAGACCTAATGGCTACTTCTTCCCTGGCAATCCTGGTGAGACGAACTATCATATTGGGCTCTACTAATATTTAATAATAATGCAAATTAACATTTAAATAGTCAATTTTTTATGAGATGGTATAAGAATTAATATATGAAAAACTTTACAACAACTTACGAAAAGATTGTCTAGCATCTAAAATCGTATCTATGTTTACACGTCACTATAATGTTCTAATTTAAAAGTCCAATGTAAAAAATAATCACGTCTCTATGTACAATTAAAAGCCTTTCTTAAAGGGTGCATTTTTGTTTTGTTTTTTTAAATTTTAACGGATAAATACTGTTCTTGCGTTTATTTATAAAATCATTGCGCTACAAAGCCAATTGGAAAATACATTACATTACAAAAAGGCAAAAAAAATCCTTTCTGTTTACAAAGTTGTACGAGGACTAAATATCAAGCTGTTGCAAACGTTAAATAATTTTTGACTGAATTGAAAGTAAGAATATAAACGATGTGAAAAGTTATCTTCTTTCCTAGTCAGCTTCTGGGTAATTGAGTATGTCACCGTGAATATGCGGAAGAATAGTGCATGCATTTGATATATCTCCTAAATTTGCAGACAAAAACTGTTGAAAAATACTTAGATTTAGAATTAGAAAATTTTATTGACAATATTGAGCCTTTTGTTGTCACTATGTGGATCTCACTCTGGACTCAAGCTTTGACACTAAAGAAGTTTTTCTTGTCTCTTCAGACACAGCAAAATGGTGAAATTAAGTCCAGGAGTTAGCTTTTACATATACAGGTTACTGGACATTTTGTCGTTTTGCCTTTTGAAGTTTATCAATCAGGACTGTAAATCTATCAAATTGTGTCGCAAAGAACTCCAGTCCTAACCAAGGCAAGCAGCTTCTCTTTTTGACTAAGAATTATAGCTTCTGTTTAGCTTTCAATCACCGCGACTTTTGATGGTCTTACAAGTAGAAGATATTCCAATATTTTTCGAACAATATTGTACGCTAATATCAACTAAGCCGTATGGTACAATAGGTATATTTATAGCTCGAAGAGCTCCCTCGTTCTTCTGTGTTATTACTGTTTAAAGGAAGAGGACCAAAGAGAGGAGGTAGGATGGATCCAACCACACAGACAATGAAAGTTCCCAATGATGTGAGTAGGCATTTGGTATGAGATTTTTTTGTGGGAAGAGTTGGGGGCATGGGCATGGGCACAGGGTGAAGTGGGTAACTGATACTGGTAACTGAATGAGCATGAGGTCCAAGAGAGGGAGGTTAGACCCAACCACACAGAATGGACCTTGTGGTGTTAGATGTGATGTTTGGGGAAAGGGGATAGGTGAAGTGAGTGGACCCACTGAGGAATGGGCAAAAGGTCCATTAGGGGGAGGTTAGACCCAAGTACACAAAGTGGACATTGTGGTATGAGATGTCATTGTATATGGGGAGAGGGGTGAGTAGATGGATTGCATGACGAGGTACTTGTACCAAGAGAGTAGGTGCTGTAACTGGGTTCATACGGCCATGAAAGGTCATGGAATTTGAAAATGCATTTTCCAGGCCTGGAAAAGTCATGGATTTTAGGAAAAATGGCTGAGGTCATGGAAAAGTCATGGAATATCATTTTTTGGTCCAAAGATTTCGTGCTGTTTGAAAACTGGAAAAATCCTCCTTGTCACCGAGCTAAAATATGCCCCAAAAGGCTGGGTTTTCAGCGCTTCTTAGTCATGAAAAATTAAAATTGGTCATGGAAAAGTCATTGGATTTTATTGCCCATACTGCCCAATTTCTGTGTGAACCCTGTATAAGTTGATTTGAGCCACTAACATAATAGAAATACGTTTTAGTTGCTAATGTAGTATGAAATTAAGTTGTACTGCATGTATCATCAATTTCAGAAACCCCTAAATTCATCCGTTTGCAGTTGTTGATCTAACAATATGGACAAGCATGTGTCTCTTTCCTTCACTCCTGAAACCATTGCTTTTTGTAGAAAGTTGCAGTTTCGAAGTTGTGGAATTGCATCAGAGATGAAATTAAGATACCTAAGGGGCTTGCTACGTAAGGAAAGTCGCCAAGCTTAGTATGAAACCATTAGTAAAACTTTCATAGGGTGACGTTTTTGGCACCTGAAATCCATACTTAGATCGGAGACCTCTGATTTTCATCATTATTGTTGAAAACGTTTGTAACATTTATTAGTACCAGGCTTCCCAGTGTAATCTTATGTCATATTTTATTGTCTGTAGGATGTTGGTAGTATCATAGGACGGCATGGTGCTAACATCAGTGAGATAAGGTTTGCAGTTTCTTTTGTGTTGATTGCAGTTGTTTCAAATGGATAAAACTTTATGACAGTTTTCCTCTATCTCGCACATTAACAGCAGTAAAGCGTGCACTAATTTTCGTTTAGGGCGTTTGCTCCAGCCCATTCAAAGGACTTACTGGTCAGTCACTTAAGATAGTGCATGAAGCTGCACCTTCTGCGAATTTCCAGTTTTTCTAGAGCTTGAGCGACCTTGCTATGAACATCAGTCCCAGGAGCATTCCTCAAGTAGAACTTTTGGAGCTATACGTTGAGCCAAACCATTCAACAACCTGAAAATTCAGTTCGATTCAAGGAAAATACCTAAGAGAATGAAAATTGAAAATGATTACTCTTTTATAGTGAGAAAAAAAATAGAAATGTGAAGTTCTTTAATGAAAAACATGGGGTTTTTCAGAGAAAAAATGTCATCCCATTATTATAATTATTTTGAACAATGTGTACTTCATTTTTGTTCTGCCCACATCTAGAACAAGCTGTGACTTGGAAGTGCTTTTTCTGCCATTGATTTGCAATGTCAGATCTTAAACTAACTTTTCAGACTCACTTGTAAATATCGTGAAGTGTGTGTTCAAGGTTTGTTTTAATTTTTCATATCTTATTTACAAACATGATTTCTCCAAACATGTTCTTGCTGTGATGTCGGTTGGATCCAAGAATATGTTTATTTTTAGAAAGTAAAGAACAGTCAGCAAACAGTTCAGTTCTTTCTTAAATAACTGTTTTTTGTTTCTTTCTATTGTAAGAAAAAGTAGTCACTCGATTTTTTAAAGAAACAAATTGATTCCATTGTTCTTACGATTTGTAGTTATGCTTTTGTTATTGTATTCTTTGAACAACAAAAGTTTCCTTTTTTATCTTGTTATTGTATCGTAACTTTTACGCTTTTCACGACTTCTTTGGAAGTCTGCTGCAAGTTGTACGAGTTTGCCGCAATATATAAGTAAAGCTGACTGTTTTGTTTTGTTTCTTATTAGGCAGTTAACTGGAGCTCAGATCAAAATTGCTGACCCAGAGGATGAGTCCGATGAGCGTGATATCAGCATCACTGGCACCCCAGACGCAATCAGTCTGGCTCAACTTCTTATCAACTCAAGGTATGCACCAAAGGTACAAAAATTGCATACAGTGTAGTGGTAGTTTGTTCCAAAACGAGGCATTTTAGGACGCGCCTCAACTTCATGTTGCTGACAGCTCTACCCAGGACCCTTTTATCAATATAAGACTTTTTTTAGTTTGGTGAGCAAGTGTAGTTTTAAGTCTCTTCACGCGTGTATCAAAGGAACCCGATCATTGTTACACGTTTGCACTTGGTTCGAACTTTATTGCCGAACGCTTCCAGGTATCGATGCAATAACTTCACTCTGGGAAAAACTACTTTTCTTTTTCACACTAGAATGTGCTAACAACCCTGGAAACGTTTATTCGTTGTTACGTTTTGCAAAGTTTGTGGTTATAAACGATTTAGCCGATCAAAACGCCGTGCACATATAGCTGACAGACTCGACTTTAGAACAGCTAATGGACACATTTTCCGGTTTATCTGCAGGATAGGACACAATAGTTCCGGTCAGGGGAACAGACAGACGTCAAATTCTGTGAAAGTCAAGGAGGATAATTAAATACCTTTTCCACAGCAGAGCCGACGGAAAAAAAATGATCAGCACTTCCAAGAACAGTGTTTGATATGCTTGTATATCTATACCTATAATCCACGGTAAATGTAATATATTATCTACCAGTGTTTTTCTTGGTTTGAATCTTAGTAAAAGTTTCGTCTAAACCTTTTATTTTATGTTCTCTGTTGGAATAACCAATAAGTCTTTGGCTTTTGGAATATTCTCATTTGAAAGAAGGACAAATGCTGCGGTGATGTTTGCCAGTTTTGAACTAACATATTTGGCAGGTACGCAGCTGTTTGATTCAACTTGTTTGTGATGTTAACCAAGAAAATCACTGGTAAACAATTATTAAGTGTTTTTGTAGTCGCTTCAAATCACGGCTTTTGTAGGTCACTTATAGTACTGGTTGATGAATTTGTTGATATTATTGAATTTTTGAGGACTCGTGAGTTTCCAGTTTTATGAGAAAATATGATAGGTGAAAAACAATTCGAGTTTGAACAGTTAAGGTTTTTGGAATTGGTGGTGTTTAGTGAAGACATGTTTCAGTCAGCGAGAAAAAAAGCAGTAATCCCGGGTTAAACGTCGATTTACGTATTCGTCGATTCAGACTACACCTTGGGTCTACCGAAATTCACGGTCAAAATTGGGGCAAATGTCGAACGTGTCATGCACTTAATTGTTGAAATTAGTTCGATGCATGCTCAGATCGATGACGCTTATTTGTTGGACTTGGTTCGACGCATGCTCAGATTGACGTTAAATGCGGGCCTAACATAATTCACTTCGTTGGCCAGTGTATTGAAAACTCTCCGTCTGTTTATTCTTGAGGCATAGTTCACGGGTAAAGGCAAATTTGCGATTTTAACCAAGTGGCCGATGGCGTGAGCTTTCTCCCTCTCAAGCTTTCCCTTCTCCCCTGCAGTGTGCAGTGTTTTTCTAGATTTGACAGAGAGCCGTAACTCTGGCACCCAGGGTACGAGGAAGGAGATTTGTGAAACAAAACGAAAACGTATAAATAGATCGACTGTTTATAGATACAGATTTAGATAAAAAAAAAAAGCCCAATTTGTTCATTCTTCAAAAGTACTTTGATAGAAACATATTGTGTCGGAATGAAGTGATAGAAGTAAACAAATCTAAATTTAGTACCTAATGAATCAAGAACCTCCGAATGGCCAGTCTCCGTTTTCCCTCACTGGCGAGTTATTTGATTAATATTATGCGAATCAGTTCGAAAATGTACGTTTGGGTGTAGGTACCGGGAGAAAACGAACAGATGTAAACATTTGACCAACTGCTCGGCTGTGCTTCGATTCTTTTTGTGTGACTACTTCCTTTGTAAAGGAAGCTGGATACTGCATGGGCAATATGTGTGTTATTGAACTGGTTTAATTAAGTTATTTAGGGGGGCGGGTGTATGTAGGTGAGAGGGTTAGGTAGCTGTGTTTTTAGCAATGTATTACTTTCACAAATCCTTTACGCAATATTATTAATCGCACAAGGTGTAGAACGCCGCAGGGGCCACCGATAGGTGGTCAACTATATTTAATCTACAGGAAACGTTTTTATTAGAAATACAATATTGTTATGACACGTTTATGTCTATTTAAGACAAAAAAAAAACACTTTTAGGAAATGGAAAATAAAAATCAAAACAAACTTGTTTGCCTGCAGCCTATTTTTTAGTTGGGAAATCGCGAAATACACAATTACCATGACTGCAAAATATCCGGCATCTATACGCGAATTACTTGATAGAGTAACTGCCCCTTACAGCCAATGCACAAAAGACTTGCAAAGTACCCGAATTTCTGTTAAGTTTGTCCTCGCAATGTACACACACACACAATTCATACACACATACATACAGACATACACACACACACTCCATACACACAGACATACATACAAACAGACAGACAGACGGACATACATACATACATATATATATACATACATACATACATAAATTAACATACATACATACATACATGGACATCCGTCAATCTCGAGAGACTATGGACACTTTGGATGGTAGTTCTGGTTCTGGTACAGTGTCGGGTGTGGCTGGTCAGGGCGATTGGAGAGTGACAGTCTCTCCTACACTGGGTGCAGGTGTAGTCCGACGCTGATCTGGCTTGAGGCCTTCCTATGTTTTGTTCTGTCGGGAAAGTGTCTCTTCGTACTGGGGGAGGCCCCACTGCACAGTCTGTCTCCATGCTATACATACACACATACATACATACACACACATACTTGCATACGTACACACACACATACATACATACACACACATACATGCATACATACATACGTACACAAACTTTGTTTTAGCTCGGATGTGTACGATTTCTGCGATATACCACTCATTTCCAACACCAGGTGTCCTCCGCACACGTTACAATATCCGAAGCCAAGAAAGTCGCACGATGCCGGACAAGAACCAAAGCGCATGTAGCCGTTACCTTGCGGAGACGGCAACTTATTGGAAATATAGCGATCAGTCATTTAGGCAGACAATCCGTAAAGTTCGATCTTTCACGCTTTGATCTCACACATTTGCATTAATTTGTGACTCCCTGTCTGATCTCAAATATTTACTGTAATTTGAAACTGCGCGACGTGATCTTGCATTTTTGCTGTAATTTGTAACGGCTAATTTCAGTTTAAATAGAATGATCAAAATATCCTCCATAAATACTTTATTTTCCATCCCGTGAACTCCAAAACACACACAAAAAAAGTCATCAGAGTGATAAAGTTCACTTAATACCTTACGCCTTTTGTGTCGTCTTGAGTCCGATAAGATCACGTCGCGCGGTTTCAAAATTACAGTAAATGTGGGAGATCAGACAGCGTGTCACAAATAGACCATTTTGCTAATGCAAATTTTTGCTAGATCCATTCCCTTGTGGGGGCTGAAAGTTATTACGCGGTCAAATTTTGGCTCATTAATTCAACAAAAACATTGCATTTAGCCCCCACGAAGGAATGGATCTATCAAAAATTTGGATTAGCAAAAT
>JAOBYH010148984.1:0-10767 GCA_025403525.1 Umimayanthus kanabou
AACTAACTAACTAACTAACTAACTAACTAACTAACTAACTAACTAACTAACTAACTAACTAACTAGCTAACTAACTAGCTAACTAACTAACTAACTAACTATCTAACTAACTAACTAACTAACTAACTAACTAACTAATAAGATTGCAAGCCCAAACAATTGCTTAAATATCTAGACGCCGTTAGTGAACTTTTCCCAGAATTTAAGGCCGCCTTCCATTTTTCGCCGGGTCTGGCTGTAACTGCTGACCTGCCAATACAATGAGAACTGGTCCAAGTTGCAAACAGAAGGTCAAGGCGCGCGCTTCCAATTTCCCGCCAGAGCGCCCAACATTCCCGCTCTCTTGCTGGATTGATTCACTGATGGTGAAGAGTTATAGTTTTAAGTGCATATATCCACTGAAATAGCTTCCATCAAACCGCTGAACCGTTGTTGGTAGCGCGCAAAGCCTGGACACAAGAAGAAAAACGCGCGCAAGGAAAAGTGGCCTGGGGGAAGTCGTATAGAAATTTTCTTCTCCCAGGCGTTTTCACCGTGTGTGCGTTTTTCATGTCGGATCGAAATCTGTCAAACCGGATGCAGTAATCCATATAGAGTAGCGCCAGGAGGCGTTCCATTTGATAACTGACCGGTCAAGTCAGCTAGACCTTGGCCTGACAAACTGACTCAAGCCCTCTTTTGTGGCAGAACGTTAGTTACTAGAAGAAAATGCTGTATTTTAAAAAGGCATCTATAATTACTGTGATTTTACAACTGTGCAAAAACAACCCTTACCAAAAAATGTGCTTGAGAGTAAAGTTAATTATTCGCCAAGTTATTATACACCGGTTTGAAGTGGCAACACAGTGGATATACTGTATTAGCGTGTCTGACTCGTAACCCAAAGGTCACGAGTTCAAACCCCGGTCTTGTTACTGTGTTGTGTCAGTTAACTCAGCTGTTTGAGTAAGCGGCAACTTATGCTGGGGGGCTAACCTGCGATTGATTATTGTCCTATCCAGGGCGAGTCGCAGAGCCCCATCCGCTTAACACTGCGGAAAAAGCGATAGGCTCTGGCCTTATGAGCCACTTCGCTCGGGAAAGGATTTAACTTATCTGGTTTGAACGAGCGAGAACTACTGTTTATACTAAGATTCAGGTTATGCTCTAAATGAACGCCATATATTTTGACCAAGGGACCGGTCATTAGTTCTGCCTCTGGCCGGGGTTGGGGCTGAAGAGAAAATGCTTGGGTAGCAAAAGTTTTCTGTCCGTTTTATAGTTAGGCGGGTTTCTAAACAGTTTTTTGTACAGAAAAAAGTCTGAAAACCAGGTTGAGTCACAGGCTTTTGAGACGGAAAAACATTTTCTCTTCAGCCCCAACCGCGGCCATTTAAAAGGACCATTTTCGTTTTATCAAAAACTTTGGTATAAGAACTTTGAGGCAAGAACATGTTAAAAGTAAACTGAGGCTGAGGATAGCTATGAAACTTGTGTTTTTATAGAAAATTACTTAACGGTGAAGTAATGGTCAGTACAGTATTACAGTATTACTGATGGCATCAGTTACTTGAAATGTCAACTTCACAAAAACTACAATATATTTTGACGTAACTAAACCTATGTAGTAAACCAAATGTCAACAGCATGAAAGATTGTCTAACTTTTAGCTTGGCAAAACAAAATGTGTTCAAAACGTATCCCCCAAATGAAAACATTATACAAACATTTTCGGCTGAAATCCCGAAAAATCTAAGAACAGTCTACCTGATCATGAGTTCCTAAAATATGGACGTTGTTATATTTTATAAGTGTACACTACTATTTTGTTAGAACTTGTTTTGTATGAATGTCGGGGTTGATGAATCTGCTAAAACATACCTAAGCTAGCAAAAAATATTTCTGATGTGTTTTGAAAATGGAGACAGCTTCCCTTGTTTGTAATATGCCTGAGAGCCGAGTATACCATTTCATACTTTGGTATTAAAACACTCGAGTTTCAAGTATAGAATTGTCTGTTTGTAGTACATTTGGGAACATACTAAAACAGACGATCTGTTGGATATCGCCGGAGAACAGCTTTTGAACGTACATACACAGCCACATTCTGATTTACCGAATACGGTTATTAAACTGCTCCGAAATAGAAATAGATAAAGAATGATGTTTAAAAGAACACTAGAGGCTGAAATCATCAAAAATAACAGTAATACAAACGTCCAGCCTCAGTCAAAATATAATAGAAAAAAGGTATTTTGCCTTGTTAAAAGTTAACAGAAATTAATATTGACTAAATGTATGAGGAATTTTTCCGTTATGGATAGCAGAACTAGTAACTTATAGTCACAAATCAGGATACAAGTCGGTATAAGCTGCAAAAGTCAATTTACGTTCTTTTTGAGTTTTTTTTTTATCGATTCAATCTTTTATCAGTTCGATTGTTTCTAAGTCTAAGGAGCGAAATACGGTCTTCAATTCAGAATTGTTCAAATTCACTGTGAATATCAACTATCTAGAAACAAAAACACTTTTCAAAACTTTTTTCTCTTTCGTAGAGTATTTTTATTCTAATTCTGTTTGTTATTGCTTACTTATTGTGCTTCTTTGTTTTAGAAACCCATGATGCTTTATCGCTACACAAAACACACAGCAAACTGTATATGCAAATTCAAATCCAAATCGTGATTCATACATTATTTGTGACATACAACCGGGACAATTCGACTTAAGTAAAACTTGTTTAAAACGCGAATTTTGATTTCTTGCTTCTCTAGAATGTTTTAGCAAGTAGATATTTGACTCCTTATTAAATTTTGATTTTTCTTAAGACTTACCTAAGACAAGAGAAACACTCAGTGTCTACGATATGCGATCATCTATTTAGTCAGAACGGTGCATTTGAGAAGTTTTGTTGTTCCGATGATTAAAAATGTCGAAAGATTTACAGAACTTTACTGGGTCGGGAGATATAAAGATATATAATCATTATACGTATAACTGTTTTTGTAAGATAAATCACTACGCTGTGTTTGATTTATTCCTTTTTTCCAATTTTTTCTATGGAGTTGGAAAATAGCTGCAACAACTGAAATAGTAGAAGTCATTTCAAGTACATTATAACTACCCACTACTTTTGATTTTTGATAGAAAGTTAGTTGTTACATCACCTGTGTTTGTTTTGTGCGATTATATTCAAAATATTGGACAGGCGCACAATATATTTCTGGACAATATATATTTATATATCTAGATTGTTTGTAGGCGCTTTTCTGCCTTGCTTGGCAGTGTTTTATCGGTGTGTGGTTAAAATAAATATTTAATTGCCCATTCGGGTTAAACCCCGCGCATACAAATACAATTGAATTTATTCCATCAGTCTAAAATTAGTTGACTTCAAGTAATTTTTTTGACACACTAAAAATACCTAGAGTTGAATGATCCCGTGTACACATGGATCGCCTTAAAACGAAGACACGTCTCTTGAAACATTGAATTGAGATTATTAATAAGATATTTCTTTCAAAAAGGTACTAGCTTCAGTCGAGGGAAGTTCTTCGATTAATTATTAAAAATCTTTACTGGCCTTCGAGCTGAAAGAAAAAGCTTTTACAATTGTGGAGTCCCTAGGGTCAAGCAAATTTTGCTAACTTTACTTTGTCTCATTTGAACTGGGATGAAAACCGGGCTCTAGAAAGTTGGACATCGCACGAGAACTAACATATTAACACTAGTGTTTCAAACTCGGCCAAGAATTGTTTGGATCCTATGTAGAACCAAAACAACCCTTTACATGTTTGTATTTTTTCTACTGCAGTGACAATAATTGTTTTGAGTTTCAGTTAGCAGTTGAGTAACTTCCAATATTTCAGAAGATAATCTTATTTTCTCTGTTAATTTCTCGTGATGAAATTTTTAACCAAATAAATCTTAGAAACAATCAAAAGACTGCAAAGCAAAGAGGTTTGCCAGAATGACCATGGTTCCTGTCTTCGCTTGTATTTGGAGATAACTATAAATATTTAAAGAGATTTCCGTTCAATGGTTTCTTCATAAAGTAACTACCAAAGCCCAGCCATGCAAACGTTTCAGCACAAAACTGAAATATTGTGGCTTGATATGCAAAGCTTTATGCTAAACTTGTAAAAACGCAATGTTCTTGGGAAAAGACTTACTAAAATCGGAATTGAAAATATTTGTTTACATTGTCTTCAATCATTTATTTATATGAGTAGTTGTTTTCATATTCTCTGTCCTAGTCGGTCACTCGTTATCTCTTGCATATTCATAAATTTGTCGGGAAAGACTTATGACATTTCGTTAAAAGTTTTCAGTTCCATCGTGTTTCCATTCTCTTATTTACTTTCAAAAATACTCAATAATATTTACTCTAAAGGTCAAATTTCTAAATTCTTGTAAAACTAACTATAACGAAAAAACTGATAGAACAATTATGCAAAAACGTGTGATTTTGTATTTCGATGAGAGTTCGCGTTAAATATACTGATGTTCTCAGTCCTTCAGGTACACATTCCATCTTTAAGGTAGTTGTGTTTTTCTTAGTTTTTTCATTGCACAATTAAATCGATTACAAACGCTTTCGTTGGCTTACATGAAGCGCAAAAAACCAGTTATGGTTGATTTTGCAGTTCATATCATGCAGTACTAAGGCTTGGTAAGTTTGGAAGTCACTTCTACACAAAATATAGTATTGCCTTGACTATTTGAAGTTGATTTTAATCTTGTGAATGTTTTCCCGTTGTATACAATAACAGCCAAATTTCTATACGTAGCTGTTTTAACCGCTCTAAACTGGGGCCTCAATATGTTTTAAGAAAAGGGTCTGAGATCGCTATATAACTATTATAGGATAACTGGCAGAACGGTTCTTACTTTAAATATCAAGTGCAGTAACAGATTTAAGAGTTCGATACTTCTACTTTTAAAACTGATGTTCAACGGATTTTAAAATAGAGTAAATAGGGAGCAGACGAAACCACTCGGTCCTCCGATATCTTTTGACAACGATGTGCTCACCCGAAATTATCCTTTTAAGTTGCTTCAACAAACTAACTGTGAAATTATGCTTCAGTTAGTGTGAAATTTATAATACTGACAGATGTCTCATTTTTAAAACACACGAAGAAACATCCATAGTTATAGTAGTGTGTCGACACATCGTAAACGTTTGGCTAACAACAACTTATGAACACAACCGAAATTGATCAAATGAATAAGAGAGTTAACAAAGAAGAGAGATCAAAGCTTTTCTTTAACAATTAAGCAGCCTTTCAAAATTTGACTGGAAGTTCGGAAGTGAATATTCCTGTGCACTGAATAACCCAGTGTCGGAAAATTGGAGAGAGTGTCCGATTTATACATCTTTTTTTCTTTGTTTCTGAATTAATCTTGGTGAAAAAGAACTTACAAGTTAAAAGCTTCTATCTAAACGTATACTAAGCTTTAAATATTAAATTTGAGAAGTGTACAGTTTGTAGATATATTAGAGGCAAAAAATGTTTTGTAATATTAGAAGACATCAAATATTCACTCAGAAATAACTTGAAACAGCCACTCTATGAGTCCTTTGTAACTGATTTATGTAGAGACTGATTCATATATGACTGAACTGCGATTTGCCGCAACACATGCTGAAAAGCGTCAAAACAGTTCAGACTGGTCGTCTGAAAGCCTTATCTTGGCCACAGTATTGCTTGACCGCTGCATAAGGAGTATCTACTTGCTTATACGTAATTCTAGAACGGCGACCCTCGCACACATTCGATTTACAAGTCGTATCATAACTATACACCAAACGCTTTCTCAGTTACTTACCAGAAATGGCACATAACGCTCCAACAATCTTTCCTGAGAAAGATATCGGTGATATATCACCGTATCCAACCGTTGTCATAGTAACCACTGCCCACCAGAATGAATGCGGAATGCTTGGGAAGTCGCTGCCAGGTCCTCCTTCGGCGTAGAAAACGCAACTTGCAAATATCATCACTCCGATACCCAGGAAAAACATTAGCATCAACAGTTCGTTCATACTCGCTTTTAAAGTGTTCCCAAGAATTTGGAGTCCTCGCGAGTGCCGGGACAACTTAAACACGCGAAAAACGCGCACGACACGAACCACTCGTAGCACTGATATCGACGATGAACCTTCTTGGAGGGCCAGCTGAATATAGTAGGGAAGGATTGACAGTAAGTCGATGATATTCAATGCCCCGACTAGGAAGCGGAACTTATCGGGCGAGCAGATAAATCTAACGACATACTCGCTAGTAAACCATACTATGACAAGCGTGTTCAGCATAAACCACGTTTTAGCGTAGGGGTTCCGCGGAGGCTTCCAGTCCGCCGCTGTTTCATTAGCTGGCCTTACTGGAGTTGGATTAAAAGTCGGAAGGGTTTCAATACAAAATATTATGAGAGAAAGCGAAATTACTATTACTGAAATGATGGCGAGCGCCTTGGCTAGTTTAGAGTGTTCAGGATACTCCAGTGTCTCCCAAACCCACTTCATATATTTGTTTTTCGGTAACGGCTTCTCTTCCTCCTCTTCAACTATTCCGGCTTCTAATTGGACAGATTGCAGCGCCTCTTCGGGTAGGTCGTAGAATGTAACTTCATTGAAGAAAACATGCGGTGGGACGCTCTCGGGTCGTATGAGAGTGCCGCCGGATTGATAATAATACAGTATGGCTCCGAAAGCCGAACGGTGTCGATCAAAGAAATACTCTTTCCTGTTGTTGTTGTAGAATCGTTCCCTTCGGCTCTGGCAACCTAGTAAAGTGTCGGGAAAGCGAGCTAAGGTCTCTGTAAATGTTTCAAATTTCTTCCCTCCAACATTGATCACAATCGGATCCTCCATGTCAGCTGTTGCCTGTGCGCCGTAGTTATTGTCTACATTTGCCCGTCTCAGACTCTTGTAGCCTACACTAGCATCTTTACTATGCGAGGCTGTTGTAGCTGATGTCAACATGAAAAAGCCGCGTTGCCTCTCACTCCAAATAAGTATTAATCTTACATGTATGTACGGGCCCGCGAAAGCCACAAACCTGCTGTAAGCATGCGCAGTCGTGCTGCACTAGCAACGCTCGGAAAAGTTCCTTGTCATTTGAAAAGTTCGAAGAGTGATCAGTTTAAGCAAGCAAACTCGGTGAGTTTTAGTGTGGCCTGTCTTGTAATAATTTACCAAATGCAAGCTGGCTCATCTGTTTACGCTCAATATATTCTAGGTGTTGTACAGTTGGCCACTCAACGCAAAACATTATTATTTCATGAAGCTGCCTAGTATGATAATTAACCACTACTGGTAGTTGGGTCGCAAATCACTAACCCAACTGGATTGTCTCTAGTTCGCAAAGTCGCTCAATATCCCAACAACTCAGCAAAGTCGTAACTTTTTTATAAAGTGAACGAACCACTTAAAATAGCTTTCTGAATTTGATAATTTCGAATTAGACCCCACACTTATAATGGTCAGCGTATTCTATTAATACTTCAAGTTGAGTTGCTGCCAAATACAATGGCCTAAAACTCTCCAACTGTGCCATGCAAATTTCCTATTCATGTATTTGTCAACTATCTCACTTTCAAATTCGTTAATCAAAAAAAGTCTTTGGTGAAAAGTTCACTGTATTAATACCAAAGCCTTGTGTTGTGATCCAGTGGATAAGAAATGAAAAATCTGTGGATATCCGGAGTTGTTTTTTTGCCTTGTTGAAAAAGAATTTACAAATGAAATTCCCCAGCAGATAAAGTAATAGAAACGCCACCTGCTACCACAATAATGCCATATCAAAATTCAAAAATTTAACCCGAAGTAATTTCAGAAACAAATAATATAAAAAACATAGCGGTTACACAAACTTTGTCTGAATTTAAAATCAAGTTACTATAACTACGATGAAACAATAGAAAAGGTGGAAAAATGGAAGGAAAGCTACAACAACGAATTGCTAGGAGAAACTTTCCTTTCTTAAAATTGCAAACTTTTCCCCAACAATACAATCGTAATCCATTAACAGGCTATTGTAAATTAGTGAAAAAACTGTTTTTCTTCCGGATAGTGAAATTTGCATACTTGACTGTTGTCAAACACGAAACGGCTCGCCGATGAAGCGTTTCCAGTCTGTAGGGCTTCCATCGCTACAGACTACTGATTATTCAGTTTTCTTGATTGATAATTGTGTACCCGCGTATAAAATCAAACCTCAAATATAAAGCAAGAAGATCTTCAAACGAGATACGCTAATTTCTCAGTACATATTAAACAAGAATTGGGGCCGTCTTGAAAGAAGCTCTACTAAAAGAAACATGCCTGGTTAAGCCAAAACTACGGTTAAAGATTTTTCATTCGACGATTTTATATGGTCGTAGAGAATTTCCCTTGGTTTACAAAACAGCTGAGGATCCTCGAGGATTAGCGGCATAAATATTTAAACATGCAATTCCCACGCAAATCTGACAAAAGTTATTAGTTTATTTCTTCATGTATTCGTTGTAGGGACCAATTGGGTTAGGGTACAGAGAAACTAAAGACTAAAACACTGGAATAACTCGATGAAATTTGCCAGATTTAGCAAGAGGTTAAACTAAAACAATTTAAACTTTTCAGCTATTTTGTTTTTGTTTTCATTTTTATTATCTGAAAAATCGCCTTCTTTTTGACTATACAAAAATAATCCGTTCATTGACAAAGCCTAAATCTAAAAGGTTAAGCGAGTTTTGAAAGATTTCGATGCAAATCAGTCCCTTATCTCTGCCACCAACTACAAACCGCAACAAAGGAAAAACTCGCTTTACGGTCCTAGATTCATATCGAAGAGCCAACAAGAATTTTAAAACCATCTTGGTCTTGGGCAAAATAAATCCCACATTGAGATCAATATTTATGGCAGCTGCCTCGCTCAACTGTGTCTCGGCTCTAATTTACCGCTTATTGTTGGGACCTCCAAACGCCCTGTGGCTTTGCTCGTATCTTTTTCCAAGTAATTAACTCGAATCAATATACGACGCCAGCAATAAAGCTTTGTGGAGTTATTTTGATAAACCGAACACAAGAACATGCTTCCGGAAACTGATTGCATAACTGTTTTTGTTTTTTAAGTTTTGACGAATTAGATTCCAAAGAACCGTACGAAATTTTCCACGTAACAACTTCAACTGCATAGCCAATAACGCAAGCCCGCGAGGTTAGTAGGTCAGCCGTTTCTCAAAATATTTCAGATTGAGTAGTGCTAAAACTGAAAAACCTCCAAGTATATTCTCTTTATTGCAGGAAAACACTACCTATGAACTTGGAAAACTTTGCTCTTCCCTGTGAACGATTTCCTCTCTTAATGTTGTTGTTTTAATATTAATATTAGTAAAGCTTTTAATTACCTCACAAGCTAGAATACTTTCTTCTGATTAATAAAAATAAGCTCAGGCAAAATCACCAATTGTTTTAACGACGTCCATCACATAGTGTGATAAAAAGCGGTCACATTTACAACAGGCGAGTAATAACTCAGGACTAAACAGAACTTTTAAAAAGAAGACAGTATAGACAAAACTCAATATTTAAAAATAAAAAAAACTTGAACTTTGTCTCCCGCTGTGTTTATAAATAAGTTGAATTGATTTCAAAATAGTTTCACGAACGCAAATTGCTTTTATTTAAGATCTAGCTTAAAGTGTTTCCTTAAGGTAAGAAAAAAGATCTCCGTTGTTCCTTAGATTCTAGCTATTGGAGTTGAAGAAGTTTGATTTATAACTAAAATGGACGCATCAAATCTGGAAAAAGTTTTAGACCTATCTGTCGTTCTCCAAATAATCTAGACGAACAAGCCAAACAAAAGGAGTTGGGTTGTTTTAATTTGACAGCACTGAATTGGATTGGACGAAGCATAACAACATATACTTGCATTTATCGCACCCAGCGGGGAAGAAGTTGAAGTTTTCGTGTTGCGTTTTGTTTCCCACTCGGTTCTCAACAATTGCAAACACGGCAAAAGCTGCTTCTGTATTGTGATGTGTTTCAAGTACACGGCGCTTGTCTCTTCCCTCCTGCCGTTTGAATAAAAGCTTTTGCTGTTTTGGAGTCTCGGACTGCGAATTTCGAAAAGTTGCTGAAAATCGCTTTCGATTACATAAACACATCAGGTATATTTGTCCAAAACAAAATCAGTTATCCTGAAATTAAATCTGAATTAAAAATAAGTGTTTATATTCGTCGAGTTTTATCTTAACTGGCTAAATTTTAGAACCATGACTTGGCCAGCACAAAACTACGTTGTAATGTCGGAAATTTTCAAAAGTGACGCAAAGTAGTTCTTTTCAATTAGCCCACTGCAGGTACTCACTGCCCTTCAATGACTTTCATTAATAATTCAAAGTTTGTTTGGTTTCATTTAAAGCCAATATAGAAAATGTCCGTCCATAAACGGGTGTTCATGCAGCTGTCACTTCTCGCACTCCTAGCTGTCGCTGTTTCGGCTTCCAGTTCACGACGGATGTCCCTTTATATCAGATAAATATGTCTGCATATGGCTGTATATGGCTGAGTTTGTCTGGATATGGTTACATATGGCTAAGTATACATGTACATGGCTAAATACGCTGCTCGGTCCTAACATGAGTACCAAAGATTAACGGCTGACTAGTCGAAAACAGATTTACTGTAACCCAGCTATCCCAGCCTCCTATACTGACATTTCTCCTCCCCCTTCCGTTAGTAAACAACATTCCTTTGGACTGGCTGGAGACACGCTTGTTACAAGGAGGGGTGGGGAGGGG
>JAOBYH010149095.1:0-10764 GCA_025403525.1 Umimayanthus kanabou
AACATTCTCTAAATATATTTTATTGATAATTTCATGCGAGTTCTGTACAACTAAACAGTTTGTGTTTGGTCGATCACTGTATTATTAAACAGTTTGTGTTACAACAACACACAAAAGTGTTAAAACTCGCACTTCGATTTGCCGAAATGGTGGAATACTTACAATGAAACGAACTGCTACAAGACACTAGACATATATTTCTCCTATCTAATAACTGGTCGAATAGCGCTTTACAATTTTAAATTAAAGTTGATCTAAGCACGTTATTTTGATCGCTGTGTGGGGCCTCTAGCTTGACAACTTTTAGTGCGCATCATAATCGAGGTTTTAAACACTGGACCCAGATTTCGAAAGTGAGTTAAACTTCAGCAAGATTAAGGCGAGTTTTTGCCATTGTATGTTTTCCTTGTTTTGTACCAATTTCACTTTTTGACTTCTGACATGTTCAATTGGAACCAAAAATGTTAAACATCTTAATTAACCAAACAATTGAACTTTCTACGGCTCCTATAAAAATTGTCTTCTTTTTCTAGAAACACTTAGTCCAGGCTTTATATAAGTTTTGCTGAAATACACTAAAGAAACCTAGTTAATAAATTTTAAATAACGGCCCAATCAGTCTGTTATGAAGCAAACCCAATCGTTAGTTAAAAATTTTAACCCTGGCGGGGTTAGCGCTAATTAATCCACTTTATTTTAGTCTATCGTTTGTGTTGCTATAGCTTTTACACAATGGTTTGTAGATAACTTAGATGAACTTTTATTTGTGTAGCTGAAAGTTCTTAGAGTTTATTGTATAGCGCCACCGAACCTAGTACTGTATCAGTAACGAATTTGAAAAAAATGGAACAACAAGAGCTACTGTTGAGGGACATTGGAATTTTCTTGTTAGTCTCTCTACACTTGTTGGAGAACGCATTTTGAAATGTATAATAATAAATGTAGTTCAAACAAATAAAGTGCCAGCGTCAATTGTCAAAGATCCTAGTTTACCGTCTTGCGAGCTGTGGCCGTGCCGGCTCACCGGCAGAAAGTCACTTCGTCACATAAATTCATGAACTTTTAGGCTTGAACCATTTTAGATCGTTCACTCGTCTTTTTACGGTATCAATTCAAGAGACCCTTCGCTCGTAGATAAAACTGAGTTCAATTATTAAATAATCAGCTTCAACATAGGGGGTTTGATTCTTAAAACCTGATAGTAATCAGTCTACAAAAATATCAATCTGAATAAAAACCATCCACCAGGCACCTCTACCAAAGAACCTTTCACTCAATATCAGTCATTTTCATTCATCTCGGCAACTACTGATCATGATAAACCGCAAGGATAATTCGGTTACTCGTAACGAAGGGTCTTTGAATTAAAACCAGTACCAAGAAAAATGAGATCCTCTCCCACTTTCTATCTACACAGAGTTTACACTGAAATAACTTCCGGTCAAATTTGTTTCCCAGTGTCGATCAAGTCAATTTCGTTACAACACTAAGTGGAAGTTATTACAGTAGTAAAAAGAGTGAAGTTAACGCCGTTCAGCTTCTTTCCCTCGTTTAACTCGCTTCAACTCCGGCTCAGGTTCTTGTTCGATGGAACGCCTTCTAATACGACGAAGCGCTCGCCTTTTCTTGTTAACTTTGCCAATAATTTCCATTTCACTTTCCTCTGTTCCTGGTTCGGAGTCAAAGTACTGTTTGATGTGAGGTCCTTTGAATGTGAACAGTTTGATGGACATGTCCTTCACTGGTTGTTTCTTGGAAGCAGCACTAGTTTTCGCTTTTTCGTCGGAGGCTGTCTTGGTGATTGCTGTAGCAACTTTCTTTGTGTTCGAGTGTTTGGCCTTGTTCACGGCAGATTTCTTGGGAATGCTACTGCGTGAAATTCCTTGAACATCTGATGATTTAAGAAAGAAGTCTTTAGGATTTCTATTATATTAATAACAAGATTATAATAACAAAAACTGAGCCACCAATTCCCCTAACTATACACATGGAAGCCATCAAGATGAGAGTTCTCTACGTGCGGGTCTTTAGCATAGAATTTTAACACCGCAACAAACCATTATTTTAGTAGATTACGCTAGGGATAGTGAAGGATATGACAATACTAATGGTTAATGAAGACGATAATGACAACGCTGATGATAAGATGATGACAGTGAAAACAATCAATAACGATGATGACGTGGCTATAGATTATGTTATGATAATAGAAAAAGTAATAATGAAGATGATGAAAATGGCAATGGTGATGATAATTTTACTAATGATGATAATATAGAACATAAGTAAGCAACTTTACTGATTTATCTACTTTATTGATATATTTACTTAATAAAGATGACACTGATGATGATAATAATGATACTGCTGCTGATGATGATGAAGACTCACCATTTGTTGGTTGGCAGGACATGGGCTCCAGGTACAACCTCTCTCCTTTGGGTTCACACCCGCCGCACGATCCTCCACACTCGCCATAAACAAAACTGCCGTCCTCAGATTTCTTGTAGCTCAACAAGCGCTGAGGGATTCTGGGTGAGCCCCAGGGCTCCCACTCTGCGTCACGCTTCACACGGAGCCCAGTCCCTGACAAATCAATCTGAAACTTGCCCTTGTGACAGCGCGAAGCTGCCGAGTAACAGTCTCCCGCGCGACCGAACCTCACGTGGTTGCCGTCACTGCTCGCAAAGCGGAAGTCGTCGCGGTGAATCAGGCCAGTCTTGGGATCAACACGAATTTTGGAAAACCTAAAAGATGTATGATAAGAAAAGGTTAGGCATGCAGCATGGAATTTAAAATACCCCATTTCAAATCAAGGAAGTCATCGGCCTTAAGTTGTCAAAACTGAAATGAGAAATCTGCTACTGACAAATCGAATATTCAGTTTAAGTTTTCTGATGTTTCTTTCAAATGATTTTCTCACGTTCCACAACTCAACTTTCGTTTTTGACGTTCGGTTCAAGTTTCCGGGTGTGCTCCAGGGTACCTTTAACCGACCATCTCCACTTAAGTTGTTTTGCGAATTCAACTTATGTACACACCACAAGAAAAAGCAAAAAAACCCTTGTCCCCTCCCCCTTCCCCTTGAAAACAAATGGTCTACTATTAACAGGATATTTTGAAAATATTCAATGTTAAATAATTTTAAAATCAAAAGCTTTTGCGTTATTATTTTATACCTGTTTTCTAGGTTTCCTAATTTGTTTTTGCTTCTATTTGGCGTCTTAATTACTATAATTAATCCAGTACCCCATGATAACTTTCTTAAAAAAACGAATAAACTCTATTTGGTAAACATACCTTGTTGTTCCCCAGTACTTCGCGGTCAGTTTAGGTTGAGGGTTCGTCTTTCCTGAGCACGACTCGTAGTTCAGCAGTCTCTCTCTAAAGAAGGTGGCAAAGTTTCGATCAGAGCCTGCTTCCAGGGTCAGGTATTCCAGCGGTTTGGCGGTCTGCATGCCGTAACAGAACATGCGCACTGGTTGGCAGGATGAGCCCATCTTTATCATATACTCGTCGTCTTGGAAACCTGACCACCTCTTCTTGATCTCCGAACAACTTTCTAAATAGAAGAAAAACATAAACTGGTCAAAATACTGTCAATGTTGTTGCATAAGATTTCCCAACATTCAACATTTGACGTTGTTGCATAATCGAGGCGTGCGCGTGCATATTTTCCCGCCATAACTCACCAAACAACCATGCTCCCGCCGGCCGCCATGGCAGAATTGAGTGGTTATCATCCAGAAGCATGTGGATGAATGCACATCTTAACTTACACGATAAACGTAAAGTCGCTCGCTCGACATGATTTGGCACAATATGATACTTCCACGCCAATTTTTTCTGCTGTTTTGGAAAAGTGACTGACTTTTGCAACCTGTTACAATCCCAATCTCAACAGATTTACATCATTTTTGCTGAAATCATCGTGAGATTTTTAAACATGATTTAAACTTCCAGACAAGTTGTATGAAGCGTCGTATACGAGTCTCAGCGATATTTGCACGGTGTAATTTTGTGTCGTTTAACGTTGAATTGACGAGACACTTCCTCAAAAATAGCGCAAGATAAAGTGAAGGAAAAGCGATAAAAGTATGGGTAAGACGCTTTAACAGAATACACTTCAGTATTACTGGCCCTTTTTAGTTATAAAAATACAAGTATGGAAATCGAACAACAGACTTGTAATGGGTGGGAACTTAAGTCATAAAGTACACTGACCGGGTATCTTGTACTGCAGGCTCGGCCTGAAGATGGGTCTCTCCTTGAGGACTGGTGGCGAGTTGGGACACTCCAATGAGTATCCGACGGCTAGGGAATCCATGGCCTTGTCCTGCTTGTGCAGCGCCTCAAGCCAATAGTACTTGCCAGCCTCCAGGTTGTAGTTGATTGATTTCTGATTTGGCAGCCTTATAGTAATTAATGTAGAGGATTATTAGTTTGACATATGACGACGGAAACCTTTTGCAATAAACATGTAGAATAGGCTGGTAGGAAGTGTTTTGACTATAAGGAGGAGATAGGCACAGTGCAGTAATGAAAGACAGTAGAAGAACAAGAAGAACAAGAAAAAGATAAAGAAGGAGAAGGAGAAGAAAAAGAAGATGAAGATGAAGAACAAGAAGAAGAGGAACAACAACAACAACAACAACAACAAGACATAGAAGTATAAGAAAAACAACACGAGGAAGAAAAAAGTAGAAGTAAAGAAAAAAAGAAAAAAAAGAATTATTGAATGGAAAAATGATCGAAAATAGACAGGAATGAAAGTGGTTACGTCTTTACAATGCTTGATGCCAGATAAACAAAAAATCAGCCCTAATACGACCTACAGTTTAACTAGGGTGGGGTGTTCTCAACAACTGGCTTTATTTTGTAACGATTTCGAGCAACGCAAACATCTTAAGATTTTAAAGTGCTATACGAAAATGCTACCTAGTTTCCTGGTTATAAGGCCTGCCCCAAGTGTTATAAGTATTTTGGAAACACTGTTTAGGGTAAGTATCAGCGTTGGGGTGGTTAGTATCGAAACTGCCTATGTATGATTTTACAACAGTTGGCATCAAAAGTTGAGGTTCTGGAAAATTTGAAAAAGCGAAGCATCTCTCTCTGATACCTCAAGGTAAGGTGTATAGCGAAAATATGTCAGCGGTGATCCACCGGTGTGACATGCGCAGTCGTTATCCACACCTTGTCACCATTGCTATATAATTTATCCAAATTTGGGACTCTTACTAAAGAGATAATAATTTCTGAATGATTGATGGAACCAAAGACTCACGTGCGCCACTCCTGGTGTCCAAGTGGAGTTTTGACTTCGGCAATCAAATCTTTCCTCTCCTCCAGTCCCGAGGGACTGAAAAACAACTCCGCGTGGTCGTCCGCAGTCAGAGAGAATGAGTAATTACCAGTGTAAGGTGCAATGAAGTAGCCGCTGACACGAGCACCGTAGTCTTCACCCTCGTTCCTGGGTGTGTCGAAGTCAGAGATGATCTGGATCTCCGACGGAGAGCTTGGGAAATCTTGATTTGTGGCAAGTTGAGTGATGGTTGGTCCAGGAACTGATCGCCATACTTCACGCTTCACCCCAGAGTACGGACCAATAAACTTAGCTGTTGATTTTAGAAAAAAAAAGCCCGTGTTGTCAGCAACTTTAAAGGTAAAGGCATAGCTTCATCTAAGTGTATGGTTTACAAGAGAAAAACACTTTCAATAGTATCGTGTACTAAATTTTTACTGATGGAGAAATCCTCAGTAGATCTTAAGAAAATGTTATCTATTACTGTAGCTATATGATCAGTAATACTGGTTGGATGTAAGATTTGAGGCAAAAGATAATATGATGAATGAAATCTTCGGTCAAAGGACAGTTCTCAAAATTCATTAAATTGATATTTGAAGTCGCTCATGACTGCAAAATATTTGGGGTTTTTTTTCATTTCAGCTCAAGTACCCAAGATTCTCACGGAAAAGGAATTAACCTTTTCATTTACAAAAGTACCAAATGATATATTGCGAAATTGTCATTACCTGTTTCCAAAGATTTTTCTATTCACAAATTGGGAGAATTTTGCTTTATAACTTGGAGAACTTTGAGTGGATGATCAATTGTATTATTCTCACAACCAATCAACTCATTTCATATTGATACTTTATGGGGAAGACAGATATTGTTAAACTTGGTACGAGTGAAAGGTATGTGAGTTAAGTATGAAAAATAAATTCATTAGCATGTAGAAAAATGCAAATATGAGATTCAAAATGCAAACTACCAAAACAATTCTTAGCAATATTCGACAGTGCTCCACCAGGAAAACAACTTTAACCCTCTCAGCCCTATGACGTGTTGCTGAATTCTCCTAAACTATCTCTATAGTTTCCTTGTAAAAAGGTTGGAAGAATTTTGTTCTCCATCTTAGATAAATTGCTGTGTATGATCATTTACTTTATTCTCATTACCAAACAATAAGTTTGTGTGGATAATGTAAGGAGGATCTTTATACTGATAAACTGGCCATGGCTGGGGCTGAAAGGGTTAAAGATTTCAGTGGGGGAAGATGTAAGAAAAACGGAAAGAATGAGTGGAACCTGGTCCTATGGATTCACAATTAGTCGTTAAAGGGAGACGGGAAAGAGAGTGTGCGTGTGTCTGTGTATGTATGTGTGTGTGCGTGTTGGGGGGGGGGGGGAAAGAAGACAGTCTACATTTTCTCTACTTTGGATCTCGCTTGCTCCCAGCTCCTCCCCGTACCACGCTCTCTCTAACTTCCCCTTTTCTTCCAGCGCGTGCTGCACAGGTTATTTCGCAATCGAATGTCATGCAGCACTTACAACTGGTGATTTATTTTCTGGAGCCTTTACAACGATTGCTACACAACACTTACCATTTGTATGTTCATATAAGATTCATAATGAAACTATAATTTGTTTATACAACGCCTGTGATATATTTCGAGGGTGCTGTACCTATTCCTTTTTGAATAATTTAGAGTAAAGGTAAAAAAATATGTATTGATATAACAGGCCAAACAAATACATTTTGTGTGTGTTTCTTCTTATTATAAATCTTACATCGAATGCCACGGAACATTTGTAACGATTTTACGTTGATCCAGTACAGCCTTACACTGAATGCAAGGCGTAAAAAGTACTTATATAAATTTTACAAGAATATAAATCAATACTTACGATTTGTGTGTTCGTCCTTCAAAGTCTTAATATTAGCGGCAGGCAGAGCACACGGGAACATGTAGAATTCGTCCATTGCGCCTTGCAACTGTCTTACAGAATTATTCTCATCAAAGAACTTGCCAATATGGGCCGCCTTGCTCCAGTCCGTGCTCAGATCTTTGGTTTCCTGTATTTACCCACAATTCAATGGAATAAGTGTTGGTTTAAGCTGCAGCACCACTAAACACTGACGCTGCACTGAGCCGCCGTTACTGTGTACATCTGTGCTAAATCCATTGTAGGGCCAGGGTTCGTACACACGTTTTCATTATAATTTGAAGACTTTCCCACGACTTTCTATGGCCGTATTTACGAAATCAATGACCTACAATTATGAAAATGTCTCACAATTTGATGGTTCATGAAGCTATCAACGATGAACCGACGCTACAACTGATTTTACTTTGTTCACACACAGATCTGGTTTTCCACGATTTTCTGTGATTTTGAAATGTTGAAATTCTATGACTTTCAAGGTTTGCCGCAATCTGTAGGAACTCTGACGTGTTCTAGGTATCAAAACTAACCACCACTGTGCAATAGATTGTTTTTGTTTTCGTCGGAATCCGTTTTCGTTTTTGCAAGCTATTTGGTCGTGCGACTAAAGGAACAGGTCAGCCACATGTCACTGTCTACTGGTGGGTCGGGAAAATGGGCTGTTCTGGTTCTAATTAGATCCAAGATCTTCACTATCAGGTCACTGCATCTTCAATATCAAGTCTGGCCATAATGCATTTTTGAAAGTTTAAAGAAAAAATTTAAGGTAAAATGAGGAAAATTTACGATGGCGGAAAATGGAGCTCTTGCCGTATTTTTACGAGTACCTTTAAATATTGTAAAATTACGAGTATTCGGTAATTTGATAGTTTTTCTATTTCGACTAAAACTATTTGCTCCCGACCGATTTCTCTTCCGCTCCACGCCCGGTCA
Source organism: Umimayanthus kanabou (assembly GCA_025403525.1). NCBI lineage: Eukaryota > Metazoa > Cnidaria > Anthozoa > Zoantharia > Parazoanthidae > Umimayanthus > Umimayanthus kanabou. The sequence continues at coordinate 8,164 of JAOBYH010149095.1, forward strand.
GTCTATAGCTTTGTCTCCTTTCCAATATAAAGTAGTTATGTCCACCTGTCTGACGCTGTGTGCTACGGAGCGTTAATCCTTTCAGCCCCAGCCAGTTTATCAGTATGTAAATTCTCCTTATATTATCCACATAAAATAAGTTGTTTGGTAATGAGAATAAGATGAAAAACAAAACTCTCCTTAACTGTCTACAAAGAAACTTTAGAGACAGTTTAGGAGAATTCAACAATACATCACATGGCGTGTTTGGGGCTGACAGGGTTAAGAGCATGAAAAGCTGCCGCAATGCAATTTTCCTGTTCTGTGATTGTATGTCATCTTTTTTTTTCCAGCATATTTTATTAACTATTTGTTTTACGCTATGTTTTACAAAGATCCTACGTTATAGATTTAAACAGCTGATAGTACAGTACCCCACTGTTTGAGAAGCTTTCCTTAGCGTGAGAGGCATAGACTATATATTTTTCGATGTTAATTTTTTCTTTAAGTAAGGATAAAAAGGCTTGAAAATTGGGAGGTATTTCATTTATATTTGAAACTTGGCGATTATGATAATGTGGTTTAAGGCCAAATTCAACTTTTTTCTATTAATGATGCCGTATAAAATTTCAGTTGGAGTTCAGTTAGACTCCGTTTGAGATTGTCATTGAAAGTATACCACTTGTGGAAGTGATGCCAGAACGTGCAAACAAAGGCGAATTTTACGTACATATGCCTTATGTCGTGTACTTGGTCCTGGCAAAGAGGACGTTTTGTTGTGTCGGTTATTTTCATTTTAAATAAAAGTGAGTTTGTTGGGAGTATATCAAGTATGATTTTATATTGAAAAATTGATTATTTGGTTTCAGTAGTGACAACAAACGACATAGAGTAATATAATGGATGATTTTCTTTGGTAATGTTATCCGAATTGAGCTGTTGGAGGCTTACCTGTGTGTCACTTTGCAGGTAGTCGACCACAGGCTCCCCATTCACGAACACGGCCGCCTTGTTGGTGCTCGAGTCATAGGTCCCCGCCAGATGCACCCACGTGTCGACCTGTACGACCGGCTTGGTGGTCAGTCCGTACACGATCTTCCCATTGTTTCTCTGGAAGAAGCGCACCTTACCCTGGTCAAGGACCTCGAAATGATACTGTCCTTTCTTGGGGCTCTTGGCAGCAGGGGCTGAGGTAGCAAATAATTCATGAATGTTAGGGCCATTGATGTCCTTCAGTTTGACCCAGGCCGCTATAGTGACGTCACTGGTTGGTTTGCCCTTGAATGTCGTTCCGTCCAGCTGGATGAAGCCGTCTTTGAAGTATAGACCGTCGTCTCCGTTAAAACCGGCGAATGTGGAAATATCACCGATTAGGTGACCGTTGTTACCCATTCCTGACTCGTCGAACAAAGTACCACTGCACATCTTGTCAAAATCGTAGAACAGAACCGGCTTGCACTTGAATGGATAGGCTACAGACGGGAAGGGGAGGAGGAAACACAAGTTGCAGTTAGACACAAATGTGAAATGCCCCTTAAAGAGGACAGAAGCCAAGAGAGAGACAGACTGACTCCTCAGTTTCCTCTGACAAAGGGCTAGCGTTTGAAACGCCATCTTTACATCCAACCTTACGGTGAAATTCATCCTATATCAACCTTTGTTGATCACACCACATATTTAGCTTCCTTTTCAACGCAGAAAAAAAGTCTTTAAAAAACTAGTCTAGCAGTGTTGACTGACTGACTGACTGACTGACTGATTGACAGACAGACAGACAGACAGACGGACAAGCTAGCTGACCACTGACTGATCAACTAACGGTTAGCTGACCACTGACTGACCAACTAACGGTTAACTAACCAGAAAGCCTAGTCACTATAACCGTATCGGCCGTACCGCAAACAGGCTACCTGCACATACAACTGGCACAAATAGACTAAAAGAGATCTAGAGACAGGCAAAGTGAAGGCAGTAAGTTATCATAACTACTCACCTTCCCTCTTATCGTTGTTGTTCTTGAATGGTGTCTGAGCAGCAGGGGTAGATTGGGCGTGTTGAGGGGGAGGGGCTGAGTTTAGGACAGGTTTGGCCTGGTCTAGGGTGGGAGCTGGCTTCACCTTGTGCACCTGGTGTGTTGGATCAGACAGATTCATATTCCAGACGAGGCCAGTAGCTGGTATCATGAAATGGTGCTGGTGTAGAGCGTTGGTGGCCTGGTCCTGGGCTCCCGCGGTATGATCCATCTGAGTGGACACTGGGGAAGACTGAGCCTGTGCTTTGTTAAAATTAACCGTCGGGAGAGAAGAGGTGAGCCCTTGGTTGAGACTGCCAACTGTAATAGAAGAAATAACGAGCGAACAGTTAAATGCAGACTGTGACAATAACTTGGAGTTCTTAAAGCAACATACAGTGGAATCCCGTTAATACGGCCACTAACGGGCCAGAGAAATTTGGTCGTATTATCGGGGTGGCCGTATTACTATTAACGGGGTAGGGTCAAATTTCATTATTTAAGGAACGACATAAAAAATGTAGCACAATCGCGATTCCTGAACAATTGTTCACTTTCAAGGTGTTTTTCAGGCAGACTGGGAGATGTATTGTTTACTTTCTTAAGTTATT
>JAOBYH010149539.1:0-10762 GCA_025403525.1 Umimayanthus kanabou
TTTTCGGATGGATTTTTTTATTTTTTTTTCAATTTTCGAAAATCTGAGTTCGGCGGGTTTGTAAAACAGGAAATTAAATTGTTCTGGCCTTAACTTGTCTTCTTTTGGTGTTTTCAGCTGGTGACATAAAGGATGAAATTTTGTCATCAAAAGTGTCATATTATAATAGCAGTGGAAAACTGCAGGTTACAACTGGCCTGAAAAATACCAATGTTTTATTTTAATACTTTTTTATATGATCTACTTTACCACTACGGTACTGTGAGATAATTTAAATTCAACATTACATGGATTCACTGATGTTTTAATTTGATTTTGAAATGTATCCTGGTAACAGAGCTTACAAAGTCAACAATTTCTGGTTAGGTTCTGCAAGCAATTCAGACCACACATCAGATGTTTTCATTTTCCATTATTTTTTAAGAAAAACTCCAGCAGACAAATCATTGAAAATTGCCCAAAATTATTGGCAGATTAATATTTCATTTAATTTGATTTAATAGGTTAGCAAAACAGTTAATATCTTGCTTGAGATGTCTGACTCATATTATTTTTTAGTTTGTGATCGCTTTCACTTCAAAGTGCTCATATATTTTGTTATTACGAAAACAATAAAAAAATACTAAGACACAAATTATTCACACATGTATCATTTTTAGAAATTGGCTGATGAGAAACTAATGAGTAAATCAGTTTTGTATGGCCTCACCCGTATTGAGAATGGGGTGTGCCAGCCAAGCCTTTAAACTCTGACCCTATTTCAGACCCAAAAGAGCAATTTTCTAGACCCTATTTCAGATCAAACAGAAGAAACCTATACCTTGTATCTGAGAAAATTAGAAGAGGACTGTATGGTCCACACATTCTACACTAAAATTTATATTTAGGAATATCTTACAGGGTTGATTGTTAGAAATATTTTCAGTAAAAAGTAAGAAAGTCAGTAACATTTTGCAAATTCCCTCTATTCATTACAAATATTTTTATCACTGGTCAAAAATCCAATAAATTTTTCCAAACCCCTGTAGCATACTCTTTTTTCAACCCAGTACATCCCCTAAATATAAATGAATGAGGGAACAAAATTATATACTGGAGGAGTTTTCTAGTCTGTTCAGTTTTTGGTCACTGATTATAATTTATTTTCTTTCTTTGAAACAACTGAATTAATGGATCAGACAAAATAATGTATTTCTGCACTTGTCATACTTGAAAGTTTCTTTTCTGTTTGAAAACTAGGAAAATGATTTAATTTAAGGGGATCCTTGGCTGGAAAACAGTTTTGTTCTTCAATTAGATTCTAGTATAAACTGCCCTACAGATTTAAGACATTTTAACTCTGTTGACACAGCTAATGCCAAGCACTTTCATCTGACCATTATAAGAGTTCAAGTTTCACAATATGTGCCTCCATGTTAAACTGATGAATGATGTAAACTTTTGGTGCAGCCTTTGCTGAAATTATTTTCTGGAAAGATTATCCAGATGTTGTGCATTTCTGTTAGTCCATCATGCATCGTTGTTATTTTCAGTTTGTGTTCAAACAATCACAGTTTTGGCAGCAATAATCAGGGACCATGCAGTGGGGGTAGCTAGAGGGCTTTTGCCGCCCCAATAATTTTTCCAAAAATTTCCAAAAATATTGTATTTTTAATAAAAAGTATCAAAAAGCAAAAGCATGTTACACTGTTATCAATTTCCGATAAAAATAATGTAACTGGTAAGATTAAGAGTATCCAGCTGTCGGTGTCATGTGTCAGGAAACTCATATTTTAAATTTTGTGCAAAAAGTAAAAACAAACAGGAAAAATTGAGAAAAATTGAGTGCCTTTTTACCGATAATTGACAAAATTGGAAGCATTTTCAGTGATTTCAGAGGCTCTAAATTTCAAAATTTTCCAGGGGAGCATGCCCCAGAACCCCCTAGTATGCTCACACCTACAGCGCTCGATCCAATCCAAAAAATGCTGTGTGGTTCCTGATAATAATTATCTAATATTGCAAATTGTCTTTGACAACTTACAATATACTTAGAAGTAATATAGAGCTTCCTACAGTATAAGATTTTGGAGAGAGTTTTGTTCTTTAAATTAAAGTTGCTGCAAGAACAAAATCAGGGACTGCTCTTGTCTTACTATAAACAAGGGGAAAATGTGTAATATGAAAATGTCAAAGATAACTAAATGGAAATGAAAACTTTTATTTCATCAGTAGTTCTAGTCCCACTTTGTCAAAAGTAGGATAGTATTATAGATCTAGTATTGAGTCAAGCAAATTTTTCGTTTTGTTTGAGTAGCTGCTTACTTTATTTCTTCATTTGCCCAAAAATCTTTGAAGCATTTTGCCTAATGGCAGTTTAACTTTTGATTTTTCTGTCTTTACATACATGAAAGCTGACCAATTCAATTATCAGGTCTTGAATTACTAATTTCTTGAGTTACTGTATGTTATTTTAAATCCTTTCAATTGGTTTTTTCAATGTCATATTTCAATTATACTAAATATTTTGTGGCTCCAAAGATCATCCTTACCTCCCTCACAGAGGATGTTTATCATTACCCCCACCCCTTTGAAAGTTCCAGTTTGAGTCCATAGATTTCCTTGGGGGAAGGGGTAAGGTTGAATATTGTATAAATTCACAAACTTGTAAAATAATTAAATTAATTAACTGCAGTAGATAAAATGATTTTGAAATCTCATTTCCGTTATTGCATATATCATTTTGTCAACTACAGGTTGGAGGACTTTCTGAACTGTTTCGAGGCAGTGATACTTTCATGGCTGTGTCAGAAGAGCAGCGGTTTAAGAGAAATCTGTCAAACCCCTCTTCACTGAGCAGCAATGGAGAAACCTCATCCCCCATGAGCAAGATAAGATTACCAAAGTCAAGAAAGAAACCAAGAAAAGAGCAGACACGTAAGCAATAATATAACAATAATGTCAATAATAGTATATAAAAGCAATATAAGAAAATGTGTATTACGATTGAGCTTGTAATATGCTGTACAATTCAAGGGCCGCCACAGACAATGGAAATTGTTATCAATAGCTTTCATTATTTTGTCAATAACAAAAAAGAAGCAATAACTAAAACATCCCGTGTGTGCCCCAGTCATCAATAACATACTGTCAAACATCTAGTTATCCGTGCAACTAATAAGCTTTTTTAAAACGAAAAAATATTATTGTTGTCCAAAATAAACGTGTCTGTTATGTCATCGACAACTAAATTTTACCGTCTGTGAGATAGTCATTGACAACTAACCTATAGTTTGTGATATCCTCGGAGTGAAGTCAACATGTGTGGTTAGACAAGTTACCATATAGATGGTTGACAACTATTTATCTGGTCTTCAATGTGTGGAAAAGCTGTGTCAAGCACTAGTAGTGATCAATTATTTTTGTTATCGACAACTCATAGTTATTAATAACCTTTTCCTCGTCTGTGGAGGCCCTCAGTAATAAAAAGTACATCCTTGACACTATATTTTATGTAAGTTCATTAGCGATTCACCAAATACCACAAAATAAAAACATGTCCCCAGGGGGTACTTACCCTTCCATAAAGTTAAACCATTGTATCCTGTTAATTAATATACTTAACCCTTTCAACCCCAAACGCGACAAATGGTGTGTTGCAAAAAAACAGTTTTGGGAAATTTTTCTTTTTATATTGGAAAGTTTGCAGTGTGAGATAAATTCTCATAACAAAACAACTTATTTTGTATTGATATTGTAAGAAGAAGATAGATGTTGATAATCTTGTTGGGGCTGAAAGGGTCAATAGTACGTGGGAGGTGTTATAATGAGAAAACAAAAACATGAACAAGCGTTTTAGGTAATCAGGCAACTTTTCTTATTTGGAGCCCTTTAGGGCAGAGCAACAACTGTGAGCACAACAATAACAATGTATTTGAACCATTAATAATGGTAATAATGGTCTTTATTCATTCACAAGATAAAAATACATATTCTATGTTACAAGGGAAATAATTACATTACAAAGTACATCATCTAAACACTATGAGAAGAAAAATATACGATATAAACTATTCTATACTAAGTTATGGTTAAAAATAACTATATTTACACTGTACAAAGGAATTTTTAAAACGCTCAGTGTTTACTTTAGGGCGTGCACATCGTTTATTTCGGAGATAGTATGAACAGTCTTTTTTTGGAGGGAGTTAGGACAGAGCTGGTGACTATCTAAAGATACAGCTTTCTTGAAAATCTTACAGTCTTGTTTATTTAACAGGTCATTAATGAGGATAGGATAGGAAATGAAGCGGCTCTTATAACATCTATCTAAAAAATTCTGGATACTAGTGAGATTTGATTCAGAAGCCCCATAAACAGGTAGACCATAGGTAGAATTCGGTAACACCAGAGATATAAACAGATGGTATCTATGGTATCGCCCTTCAAAATTCCTTGATTTGTCCCTGGACAGTATAGTAATGTTTGGTCTCCACAGAAGATTTCTGCAGGATTTTGCTATTGTGGTCTTATTTATTCATTAAGTATTAACCCTTTTATTGATTTCTTTTTCTAATGTTTCCAGGGCGAATGTCTAGAGTAGCAATCAATGTGAATGGCCAGTCATTGATGTACTATCCCCCATCAGAGTATGACATGTATACTATCGACAATGCACCAGTTAACCCCCCAGATTCCAAGCTTCAGCTGCAGTGGGTGTATCCTCTTTTTTCCAAGTAAAACATTGCACACGATCGATATGGCCAATAGCCTATTTGAATGAAATTTAATTCTACATGTAATGTAATGCACAAAAATATTCAATCAAGAAGTTCTGCTATAGAAGGCTAAATGAGGTATTGATGGCATTTTGTTAGGACGTGCAATTTGATCGCTGTTTAAAGTTCTTGAAGTTCCGTGAGCGCCAGTAAATATTTGCAAATTGTGACACCTGAGGAGGCTCTGAGTCCACTCACAACATATTTAACCGTTAGAGCTTTATCGTTTAACGGAAAGTTAACGGAGCCTGTTCATATTGTTATATCCGATGTTATTACCGTCCGTGGACAGGGACGTTAAGCCGTTGGTCTAGTCTCTCTACGTTCTATCGGGGGACTTAAAAGAACCCACACACCTGTCGATAGGAGTAGGCTAATGCCGGTGTTGTGGACTGTTACAGAGGGCCACAAGTTTATCAGTTTCTAACTGTCACGTGTCACCCTCGGTAAATAAAGTCGTTATTATTTCAATAAAATTTCATCTGACAAAATTTGTAAGATTTCTATTTTTCAAAACAGTTACGTGATAGAATTGATATTTACACTAACACGCGCTCTTAATAAGAGCATTTTAGTATTATAATTGTATTAATGTGTAGTCTCAATTATAATTGTTTTGATTTTATGTTATGTTTCTGTAAATGTTTGTTTATGGAATATGGCTTCATCATAAAATCTCTTATATCGCTGTTGTTGTGGCGACAGTGGTTCTTCTTCTTATGTTGTTATTGTTATTATTAATAAAATGAAGTAAACTTGTCAAATCAGTTGTTGCAAGAACAGGATGTCCAGATTCTTCTTAACAGCAAACACAGATATGGGTATCATGGAAAAGATGCGCAGGACAACGTTCATGTTTTACCTTCAGGAGAAATACTTTACTATGTAGCGACAGTGGCGGTAATTTTCAACAAGTCAAGTAGAACTCAAAGGCACTACACTGGCCATGCCGAGGACATCCAGTGTCTGGTTGTTCACCCAAACCAGTGGTATGTGGCCACTGGTCAGGTATCAGGCCTCTCCTTGGATCAGAACGAAATGGTAAAGTCCTCCTATTTGGGTTAACCACTTGTCTCATTTTGCGAGCAGTTGCGAACATACAAGTAGTACGTTATTAATTGCCAAAACACATACAAGATATCGACCAGCAACCACAAAATGATGCAAAAGTGAAGCACCCTCTGAAATTCGTGAGCATTTCTGGCAGTAGCCAAGTTTTTGCGAACACTTGGATATTTGAAATACGTTTTAACATCCCTCTCGTTATCTATGATTGCTGTTCATGACTATATGTGGTCACGATTCATTATTCTTTGTGGTATGGACGAAGTTCTTTAAACACTCGCTCACTCATGATCCTGCGTGCCCAATGGCAGATGGCATTTTCAAAAGGGTTCTTCGTTCTTGCCGGTTGGCTGCCACTCTTCTAGCTGTGCTCCAGTTAAGCTTTGACACTTTAATATAAGCTCTCTCTTCGTGGATCTCCGCCAAGTTTCTCTTGGTCTCCCTCTCTTATGTCTCCCTTGTGGTGACCATCCCAGTGCAATTCTTTTCACAACAGTTGAAAGTGGTTTCCTTATTACAACATCGAGTAGGTCATGATTACTGATCTTGTTTGGATGGAAGATCCTCTTGACATGTCGTAGGCATTTTGTCTGGAATGTGTCAAGTTTCTTAGCGATGGTTTTAATCATCTTCCTTCTTTCTTTACTCGGCACTTTCATGTAGAATGACGCTCAACACATTGCTCTTGAAGTTTCTGTGCTTGGTTTTTAGGTGTAGCTGTTTCAATTTCCGAACTGGATTTAGAATCCAAAGGTCTTGCTTTGGGTATCCTTATCAACAAATCTTTCACGCTATCTCCATCTGTAGTTACTTTGCTGCCTAGGTAAGTGAATTCCTCCACCTTCTCCAGTTGCTGGTTAGATATGAGTATTGGTTGGTTACTGATGGTGTTCATCTTTAGAACTTTGTCTTGCCAACCTTAACTATCAAGCCAATCTGGGATGCAAACTGCTTGAGTAGATTTGTTTTGAATCTTAGATGTCATGGTGGCAACTTAATACTATACCTATGTCATCGGTGAAAAGAGGATCTTCAATTGATGTGGTACAGTGTCTACTGGATCCCCCCCCCCCTAATTATGGTCTTTTGGTGTCTTTAGTGTCTCTTCAAAGGTCAACTTTAATTTTAGGTTTTGACACATTTTAAAGTTAAGCTTCGCTCAATGTTCAATACCCACAGCCCTTTAGGAGAGAGGGGTTTAAGAATTTGACATCCCCCCTTCCTCCCACTTTTTTGCTCACATTCTCTACGAAATAAGAAATAACTTCAAACTGTACGATGTTTCTCGGACATCGTAACAATGAACTATCCCCTTTATTTTCAAGACATCAGAAGGAAGTAATTTATAAGGATCAATACACTGTGAACTGAACGCGAATGGCATCTTTGCTTTCATTCCTTCGCCTTTGTCTTTTGCCTTCTTACTGTTGTAACCTAGTTCTATTGCTAGAAGCTGCAAAACAATTATGAATCTCTGCTCGCCTGTTTGCAGACTTCGTCTAGCTGCAATTCTACACAGTTTGACGCTTTAGAAAAAGGTGCATTTTTAGCGTTTCCCTAAACTAAATTGCCAAGAATGTCCCGGAGAAACACACCTTTGGAGCCTTTCAGGAGGCTCCTACGTTGGGCACATCCTTCACCCTCTCCCCACTCCCAGCCCACTTTTGAAGATGAGTAATGGTCCCTGATAACTTTTAAAAATGAAGAAAAACTTCTCACTTTAAAGACCGTTAATGAAGATGACACTGTTCCTCACAGACATCTGAAACCGGATGCCACTAAACTTGGACAAAAAGTAGTGCCATTAGCATTGCTACTGTTAAGGCTGAATGCTATGCTTTTTTCATTCAAAGTATCTGTTCCTGAATAACTATATTGTTTTAAAGACAAGGTTTAAGTTTTTGAAACGGAATTTGACATATTTATAGCTTAGAGAAGAGAGTTCCAAAATTTCATCTGCAGCATAGAAGATTGATTTTTGCTCGTGTGTAAGGATTCGAACGTTAGATATTACCAGTAGAGATTTAAAGGAGAAAGAAGGTTGTCTAGGAGGCTTTACAGACTGTGAGAAGATTGGCAAGGTGATAGTGTGGTTCATTGTTTAATATTTTAAAGGTAAATTGGGCGATTTTAATGGGAATCTTGTCTTGTACAGTGGGCTAGTGAAGCTGATTCAAAGTCACTGTAATATATTTCTGAGTGCTTACAGTCAATAGAAGTGACATGAACCGTGATCAGAAGAGTTTCTTTGTATATTTTACAATTGCAGATGGTAAGTTTAAAAACTTGAATCAAAACTTCAACCGTCTATTACTATCGCTGGGCGAAGCAAACGAAGTCTCTAATTTCCAGTGAAATCATCTTTTGGACTTTCGAAATTTGAATTCTTTTTCATGAGCGTTTGAAAGCAAATAAATGATTTTAGAACTAGAGAGGCTTGCTGACTTGCCGCCGTCTTCAACATGTATAAATGAGCCTTGAAGTTTTCCCCAAAACAGTGCCACAATTTTGAAAGCTGCAACCAAGTTGTTCGGGATACAGTTATCGCGTCACTTCTGTTAACTGTAATAGCAATGGTAACACAGTCACACCTGTTTAGCCACTGCGTACTGTTTTGGTTCTAGGTCAGTCACAGGGTGCGAATTAAGGGCCTACAAATGACGAAAAGTAGGAAAAACTGAACTTCAGATTTGTAGGCCATGCAGTAACTAACCGTCCTACAAATTATATGGAAACGTTCTTATCTCCCAAAGCAAAAGTGAAAATTTGTAGGCCAGACAAAATCCATAGTTAGCACCCTGAGTCAAGGAATGTTACTGTGTATTCCTTTAAACATGCATTGTTTCACTTACAATTTTGGGTCTTTCCCACCAACCAGAGTCACATCCGAATCTGGGATGCAGAAACACTCATAACTCTGGCTGTTCTGTCTCTGGAGGACTACAACCTTGGTGTTGTGTGCTTGGCATTCTCATACGAGGTAAGTCTTGCAGGTAAAGCAGCCTGGATTAATGAACACCTAGGGGCGGGGCACTTGACGTTTGAAGGGGGGTGCTGGAAACCCTTGGAATTTCCAGTAACCTTCCTTGGGAAGAGTATGGATGTTTTTTGAAACTACACATTTCCAGTGGGATGGTGGATTAGGACTGTATAGGTATTTTCTCTCAAGAATGTAATTTTAAAAAGAATAGCTAGCGTTACTTAATTTGAATAGGTTGGTAATTTCATTGACCTTGCTTCACTGAACATCTGTACAATGACAATTGTGAAGTTACAGATACCGGTACTAGGTAAGGAGAACTTGGTTTCTTGTAACAGTTGTTGTTTTGAGATGAAAAAAGTTAAACATACTTTGCGATTAAAATAAGAACAATATGACAATAGAACTTTGAAATGTGTTCTGTTGGTGCTAGGACAATGGCCGACAGCTGGCGTGTGTGGATGCAGTGGGGAAGGACTACAAGATGACTGTGTGGGAGTGGGAGAGTAGAGATGTGGCTGCTAGAAGTAAGGTATGATTTCTTTCAACTGTTTGTAGTCGGCCAAATGTTTTGGATGACTTTTTTAAACCCTAATAATTAATGTAATTAGCGTGATAAGCAGTTGTTGTAAGACGACATATGCCTTTGAATAATGCAATTTTAAAAAGAATAGATAGCGTTACTTAATTTTAAGAGGTTGGTAATTTCATTTCAGCTTACTGTTGTCAACCGAATATTTTTGGTGCAGGTTCTTTTTTTCCAAATATTTATGTGTTTGACTCAGTATTAAAGTAATTGTTGCGGTAAGACAATATGCCTTTAAAATCTGTGTTTAGTTGAAGTTACAGACAGAAATATTACTTGAATTGGGTGATTTCATTGTATATAATGTAATCCTTATCAACAGAAATTGTGCAATTCAAAGCTATGGAAGCGAAAAACCCTGAAAATAAAAAAAATGTACAGTAAAAGCAAAGCAGGAAATTTAGAAGCTTTAATTAAGTTTTCCAGCTTTTGTTTGTTTGTTTGTTTGTCCAGAAACTTGAAGAGCGACAGTTCTGTTTCATCACCGATCAGGAGGTAGTTGATCCAAAGGGTGAATTTGCTACAGTATGCATGCATGATGAAGTCTTTCTGTAGCTTGCTTGTGTTTTCCAAAACGATGATTACATAAAATTCTGCCAGCTGTGAAAAACCTGGGCTTTTCTTTCAGATAATAGTTAAATTTGCTTGCTTGTTTCTTGTTGACTTACCTGTAATGATTCGTTTTTCAATTAGAGTTCTCAGTTGCCGTTCATTGGCTTGCTGCGAAAAACTTAGCAAATTTTAGCCACTTCTTTCAGGTGCAGTCTAGCAGTGTAGTTGCTGTTGCATTTGATCCAGAAGACAGCCGGACAATTATCTCTTGTGGCAAGGAACATGTTCATTTCTGGAGACTGAACAACAGCAAGCTTGAAAGAAAGAGCGGATACTTCGAGGTATTATTAAGAAACTTATTGTTAGTTTTTGTAGAAAATATTTGGTAGAATGAAGAGAACTGAGTAGAATTTTCTTTTGTACCATAAAATCCCGCCATTTTGTCTTGGGTCGATTTAAATTCGTAATGGGTTTTGGTGGCCGTGGACTCATTACCAGGGGGACTTAGGGACCAGTCAGAATTTAAATGAGGGGTCCCGAAATTTTTTGAAGGAGTAGGAAGGGGGTCCTGAAATTTGTTTGTTTGGGTTAATTGCAAGTAAACCATAATCCCTGAGATCTGTTGTTGTGATGTCTTTTGGTGCGAGGAACAGTGTGTACTGTGTTTGGTTTTTGTAATAGTGTAAGAAATCGTATCTGGTGGGTGGAATTGCAAGCTAGTTGTTTCGAGCGCGCGTATCTTGTATGTATGAGGGTATAAGACTGAATGTCGGTATGTATATGTGTGTATGAGTGGCGGAGGGTGTTTGTTAACATACATAA
>JAOBYH010149650.1:0-10762 GCA_025403525.1 Umimayanthus kanabou
CCGGTCTGGATAGGGTTTACAAATATAGTTAACATGTTTAGAAAAAGAATATGAATAGAATAATTTTTTAACAGTTTTCAGATTTTTGAGGTAAGATTAAAAAAATGTCAAAAGATAGAATGACATTTTAGCACGTTCACGTAGTCAACCAGGTTTTTCAGAAAACAGACCATCTTTTAACATGTTTTTCACATGTTTAAAGAAAAATTCTAAACATGTTAAAATACAAAATGCCATTTTACACGTTTCGCATTTGTAGCATGTAGTTAACATGCTTTTAACGTATTTCCCAGTCAGTAGTAAGTATATGTAGAACAATGTAATAGAGGTGTTAACCCTAGAAGCCGTAAGGGGGTGAGGGGGTCAAATTGACCCCATCCCCCCTCAATTGTTTTGGCTTTAAATTTTTGTTCCTTGACCGATTACCAAAATCTTTCATTTGGTACAACTGTTCTTTGTTCGTTAACACATCTTTTGACCCTAATTAAATGACGTCACGATTGATGACGTCATCATAATAACACACGCAACTTGTGTGTTGACTACGAAAGTTCAACTTTTCGCTAAAAAAGTGACTATTTTTGCTAAAAAATGGCCTAAATACTGACATCCTTACAATGGATCTTTCAATTTTGTAGATTCCAATCGTTAAATATTGTTTTCTCACCATTTTCAGTGTTCAATTTGAATATGAAAAAAATTTGAAAATTTGAAAATCTAAGATGGCGGACGCTAGTGACGTCATTTATATGGTTGTGGTTGCCATGGAAACCAATTAGACACCACTTGGTTTCGATTATTTGAAAGTACAAAGAAAGCTCGTTATATGTGCCAACAAGAGGCTATGACATAGCCTAACTCGAGCCGATTTGCCACACACTTGAAAGTCCCAAAATAAATAAATTTACTTTCAGTTAGCTTGATAATCTCATACACAGCTATTATTTTAATATCTATTTGTACTTCAAAAGTAATGCCTGGAAAGATGAGCTGTGCCAAACACCATTACTTTACAAACCATAATTGAGTACTTTTGCAAGACAACAGCACCTATTTACTGTCCTGGACATTAAAGCTTGCTGAGTATGTATTCCCAATTAACACCTGTCAAAACAAAGTTCTTAAGAAGTAAATTTGTACCAAAGATATGAAAATAATCAAGAATTGTAAATACTCGCAGACGTTTTAGCTCGAAATCTCAGCTGAGTCTGACTCGCAATATTTTAAGCAGACAAACATAAGTTTTAACTCTCTGGAAAAAGTTATTATCTCAAATAATCATCTCGAATAGGCACCCCTCATCCCTCATTGTGCACTAATTCTTAAATATGCACCCGAGTGCTTAGTCAAGGAAACATGCTAAATAGTCAGTTTTGTTTGATATCATTATACTGTTATTCAAATAAAAGTAACTGAGTAACAATTTTATTGAAGGTGAAAAGTTCTTCATTTAATAACATGTTATGTGTCCCTCAACACAACGCTGAGATTACCCCACACTTTTCGAGAAATGTGTGGGTTCTTAGCACACATGCCCGCAAATGCTAGTTTGACATCTATATTAGTTTTAAAAATAATATCTGGACACACGAGCTGTGCCAACACCATTACTTCACAACTCATTAGTAAGCAAAATTGCAAGACAAGAGCCGAACAGGCGAAGAGCACCTATTGATATCTACTTACCTAGATATTAAAACTTGCTGAGTAAGCATTCCCCATTAAAAAACAAGTAGATACTAGTGTGCCGATACATGTGTGAAAATATTTAAGATTTGTAAATACTTACACAAGTTCTAGATCGAAGTCCTTAGCAAAGTCTGACCAGCAATCGAACACACAGTGCAGTGTGTTCAAACCTAGCATTTCCGTTCAAATCCTGTATTTCCTCAGAGTGTCACTGAATTTGATAGCCGAGTTATTGATATTCAGTTTCAAAGTGCACAAATACTGTTCAAGAGACAATTTTCCTTGGAAGCTGTCAAGTTGTTCTCTGTGCATATGTCCCACATGATCCTCGGTCAAACTTGTTCAAATTAATTCTGACGAAAGCAAACAAACTGAGTAAACTTTAGTATTCTTGTTTACATTTCAGACACACGCAAATCTGTGTGAATCGATCGTCTCGGTTCCATTTAACTAATTATGTTGTCTTGTAAATGGCGAATTCCAGAAAGCAAAGTACTGGCTCCTTTTTAAGACTTTCCGAAATATCTTTCCTCACGAATATTCAACTCTTCCAGCTATTCAAGGCTCAGACCTATCGTCATGTCCATTTTAGAAACCAGGCTCAAACTGATGACGCTAATGCATGCGCATAACATCTCGACACGGATAAAAATAAAAAGAGGCAGAACCAAAATCTGAACTCGGCGCCTTCGACCTGAGTAAATAACAATTCATTCGGATGAATTGTGTCAAAAGTGGAGGGGAGGGGTCCGATTGATCCCCCCCTCTCCCCCTTATGCCTTTGTGTAACTTTTTTAGACTTATGCCTTCTAGGGTTAAACATATTATATCACAGTTACCAAGAGTGCGACAGAGCCGTCAGCTACTACTTGACAATGACACAGACCAGATAAAGTACCCAATAACTGAGTAACTATGTTATATCTGCAAGAGCTTCATTTGTTAAACCTGTTTTTCTCACCTTTATCACCCAGTGACTCAGTTTCCTTGCTGAATTTTCCAGCACCAACCGAATTGTAGGCTCTCACCTGACAATTGAATATAACATATCAGGCCGACTTTACGCTTATTATAAAGTCTTATCTTAGAACAAAAATAACACTTGTATTTCTGAACTATTGGGCATTATCATTTAAAAGTCCATTATCAATTTTCAGAACGACGTATCTCTTGAAAAAAGACAAACTCTAAAAATATGTGGGCGTTTATCTGCTGTTCTGTAAATATCAAGTTAGGAGGAAAGACAAAAAACAACAGAAAAGTTCGGTCACTTGTTTTGTTGAGACAGTATCACTGCCTCTTAGAAGAATCTACCGACGTTTTGACAAGTTTCCCTCGAGCAGTGCCTTGAATTGCTTGAAATATAGAACGAGTGAGGTTATGCGAACCTGATTAGAAGGTATTGTTCAAACAAATAACAGCACGACTGCTATGATTCCAACAAACAGCAATTTTCATCGAAGCCGCCACTAAATCCACTTACCACAAAGCGATAATCACTTTTGGGATCCAGTCCGGTGATTGTGATATTCATAAAGGTGGAGTTCAGCCTTTGTTCGGTGCCCGAGTCAACCTTGTAGTAACGTACTTCATAAAACAAGACTATGCCGTTCTTCTTGAGAGACCATTGCAGGTGAGCTGTTGTCGAGCCATCTTCTCGGACAACCTTCACTCCAGTTGGTACTCCTGGAGCTAAACAAAGACAACTTTGTCAAACGTAACATTGCTGAATGAAAACAATTGTGGAAAAACACCAGCAACAATAAATCACTTAGGCCCGGTTCAAACGTCGCATTTCTCATGCATCGAATGTAATTGCAGAATTATCTGCATTAGAAATGCGATGATTGAATCAATTAAGTTCGATAGATTTGAATTAAGTGCGACTTGTGTCGAAGATTCGACTGCGCTAGTCAAATCTGCGGCAAAAGCTCGGCAGCTGATTCAACTGTCGAACTTCTCATGTGCCGAATGCAATGCATAATTATGCGTGATCATAAATTTCTGTTTAACCGGTTTATGCTTCCTAAATGCCATGCGCAAAAAGCGTCAGGTCAGAGTCACTTGTTGTCATTCAGTGCATCATGGCATCCTCTACCTCGTCTTGCAACTCATGCACTCGAACACCGAAATATGCTTGTATATTGACTGTGATTATTGTATGTCCTGCTCGGTTTTCAAGGAAGATGAAACTGGCCCGGTTTGGAAATTAGGGCAGTCTGTAGCAGGACTTGAAACAAGGTTGCTGTTAGAAATTGAACAGAAAACTACTGCAGGTCAATATTTACAAACAATATTGCTGTTTTAACATTTCCATGCAGTTACTGTTTGATGAGTTTTCTGCATTTTTGAATTTTGAATACTATAATTGCATACTGAGAACTGGCACCAGTGCCAAATGAGAAATGTGAATGAATTGTATAGTAGATATTTGGATTCTACACGTTATAACGGAAATTAGCGCTGTTAAATGCATTTGCTATTTTATAGCACCTACTGTTTTGGTTGCTATATATACGCCCTTTGTTTGCATTTTGCTTCACTTCAGCTTCACTCAACCGACATTCTAGTTCAACTGTTGTGGAAGATTCTAGTCAAAAACTGCAATCATAAGAAATCAGTTGAAAATGTCATAAAATCTACCATATAGGCATTCGTGCTTACGCTGTCAAACAACCTAACTACAATTGTAAATAGAGATCTTGACGAAAGCATTCAGTCCATGAAGAGGCAAATCGCAGATGACAACGAATCCCTTATTGAACAAACTGTGTAGACACAACAAGAAGGTTCTTTACACTGGCCAAGACGCTGAAGCAGCGATAGATTGCAACTCGCTGGAAAGAGCAAAATCATGGTTGGACGAAGAAGATAATGAAATCAAGCTGGCGGATACAAGTCCCCATGACTGGTGGAGTAAGATTGAGTAGTCTGATAATTACAAGGCTCGGAAGGAGAAGAAATTAAGGAAAGATTCCAGTCGACGGTTTTGCGCCAAACCCGGGCCAGCACCATGTCAACTCCATCTCTCTTGCGGGATTCAAGAACGCAGCAGAGCCAGGGGATTAAGCACTGTTTCCAGATAAGTCATTGTTAAATTCCTTGTTGTTGGTTGTTTCCCTAATACTTTATTTTGCCAAGTTTTTCTTAGTTGAAAATATTTGCAAACCCCTGGGAACTAGCTTTGTTCTACTCTTCAGTGTATGTGTCAGTTGCGAGCACACTGGACAGTCCTCCAGTACACTTGTCTATTTTTTGCTTGCATGAGCGGTATTAAGGCGGTGTTTAAATTATACCGAATCGGGTTTCATTCCGGTACGACTTCATCCCGGTTCCATACTAAGAATCTATATTAGTTTACATGGTACCAGCTAAAATTTCATTCCAGAACAAGTCAATTCAGAATGAGTTCATCCCGGTAGTCGCACCGGATCGAAATTGTCATTCCGGATCGAAATATGGCCGAACGTTCCTCAAGTATCATGTAAAGGAGGTACGAACTCATTCTGGTATACAGAATTAGGTAAATGGATTGGTTAGGCTAATCAGCTGACTCAAGTTTTCGATCCGCCGATGTTTTCACCGCACTTTCATTCCAGAATGAGAACTTCTATGTAAACGTGGAATTAACTATTTGTCTCGTACTGGAGTGAAACTCATTCCGGTATCATGTAAACACCACCTAAGTTTAGAATGTATTCTACTTTTAAGCTGCTAGCAGGACTTGAAACAAGGTTGCAGTAAATTTTGTTATGAAAATGAAATGAGAAAGTCGACAGAAAAACTGCTGCAGGTCAATATTTACAAACAGTATTGCTATTTCAACATTTCCAGTTTAATACTGTTTGATGAGTTTTCTGCATTTTTGAATTTCCGATACTATATTTGTATACCGTGACTATGAGAAATGTGAATCAAGTGAAACTTTTCTAAGTAGTGTGAACAGACTGCATAGTCTACTTTCTTTAAATTGTGACACTCTTGTCAAAACAATTATTTAAACACTTGTACTTGGTCAAGAGGCAATTTTAGATTAATACTCAATATTTTTTCACTTATCAAAGTCATTTAAAACTACCAATTTAATTCACAGTAAAATATCAGTAAATTGTGCTGATTATACAACCAACAATGAATGTGACACATCTGCAATAAATCCTGTTCTTACATACTGCAAGAGAGTTTGAAATAAAAAATTGTTCCTTATCACTTTTGCTCCAGCTCCGCGCCATTTTGAATTGAGTGACAATGACCACGCGCGAAAAACGTAAACAAAGCCCGGGTCGGGGATCTAGGAATGACTCACGGAGTGGCGGTCAATTGCGATCGACTCAATTTCACACAAAATCATTTGAGTCGACTTAAACGTAACGTAACGTAAAGGCACCAAAAAACTAAAAGATACACAAACTTAAGAAACGAATAAATATATAGACATAGAGGCAGACATATGTTGAAAACACAGTGTAACAGAAAATGATTGATGACGGCGAAAAATAAAACAAAATACAAAACAACACTCAAACCTTACAAAAACGGGCTAAAAATACGTCTCCTCGGTGTCTTACAGACTATTTTGACCTTTTGACGGTTACCAATTCCAGCATTTAAATTGGCACACAAACAATCAACAATCTACTAATCAATGTTCACAACTAACCACTAAATAATTAGTGTTGCTATGGCAACAGACAACCCGAACAAAAAATATCGGTCGTTTTGGAATTTTCGATGTCTGCATTCCTTGCAAATGTTCCCAAAATAACTACAGTGGAACCTGGATTTTACGATACTCGATCTAACGATTACAAATGATATATATTAATGTACATTATTACACAGCGTACAAAAATGATAATAAAAAAAATCAGTCTAACTCGACCTCGATACAACGATATTTTCTATAACTTCGCCTTTATATTGTAAAATCGATCGAGAGTCTCTTTGTAACGATACCTCGATTTTACGATACTTTTTTCTTCTCCCGAGGCATATCGTAAAATCCAGGTTCCACTGTAGAAAAAATAAAAATGCATCATTGTATTGGATAAATTTGTGAATAAATTGAAACAGTTATATTTGTAGAAAATGGCAGGTTTTGAAGGCCTGAGAAAACCTATTT
The DNA here is from genome assembly GCA_025403525.1 of Umimayanthus kanabou. NCBI lineage: Eukaryota > Metazoa > Cnidaria > Anthozoa > Zoantharia > Parazoanthidae > Umimayanthus > Umimayanthus kanabou. Next base: position 6,812 of record JAOBYH010149650.1, read on the forward strand.
TGCATAATTACCCACATCAAATTATTTTAGCTAATGACCTGTTACAGTTTCTCAAACGTTTATGTCATGTATGTTCAAACCACAACAATGTCAGTCTCAAAAAACCTTGAAAGGAAGGGAGGTTTAGCTAAAACAAACTTACTTGACTCTTTGGTCATCACAGATATCGACATGTAATTTTCTTTCCCCGCAATGTCACTAATGCCATTCTTAGCAATAATCTGGAATTCGTACGAGGTGAGGGATTGTAAACTGGAGGCCAAGACAAATGTCTCCTTCAATCCAGTGCTGTCTGGGTAATATTGAACTTTTGAATCACACGGTGTCGACCTGTCGTCTTTAATATAACATTTAATCTCGTAGAACAAATCCGTACGACCTCCCTTGTCCTTGGGTTCTTTCCACTCTAACCTTACGGCGCTTGAGTTGAAGAACGTCATCTTAACATCAACTGGGGCAGACGGAATTGCTATACAAGAGATAACGTGCAATGTAATAACATGTTGGCGGAACAACTTTTTAAGTTGTAAAGCGTTGTTCAAAAGACGTACTTATTATGGCTGGAATCACCGGCATCCCAGTAACAAAAAACACACAAAAATAAGGCAATATCAGATGATGCAATGAAAATATTTAAATCGCCAATATCCAAAATTTAATCCACTATCTTTATTTGAAGAAAAACGTATACTGACATCACACAGATAATGAAGTGGCTTAGACCACGTCCACACTACACCGTTTTCAAACGAAAACGGTATTGTTTTGTTCCGTTTTCAAAAAGATGTGTCCACACTTATCGTTTTCGTATCGTTTCCGCCCGTCCACACTACAACGCGTATCCGTATTGAAAACGCTCTTAAACCTTATATTCTCTTATATTCTCCCTCCATTCTTCCTCCATTACTTTCCTCGCGACAAATTAAAGTTGTCCCACTACGCTGAAGTTCGTCCTGGTCTTGTCCAGAACCATCTAGGTTTTGGCGGGCTTCGACCGAGTCGTTTTATCCTCGTTCCGCCCGAAGTTGGCAAGGTAAGAAGCCTTATAATATCTTGTTCTCTTTTTGAAAACTCAAAAAGTTAGTCTCAACAGGGTCAAATGCGCTTCCAAAAGTGTCAAAAGACCAAAAATCACAGTGATCAACAAGGAAGCCACCTGAAAGCGTCTGTCCGCCATCTTGGATACTCACGGTTGAGTGGTCTGCAGCCTGGTCGTGTTGTTGTGGTGACATCATCGTTTTCAGATAGCATCGTCCTCGCCGTCCACACTAGGAAAACAGCATTTTCAAACAGTACCGTTTTCAAATCGCTCCACTCTGGAGAGCGTTTTCGAATTGATCCATTTTCGCTGATCGTTTTCGTCATTGTAATGTGGACGGTAGCCGTATTCGGAACAAAACAGTACCGTTTTCGTTTGAAAACGGTGTAGTGTGGCCGGGGGTCTTAACTAGGTTGAATGATCCTTGGTAGTTAAACTAACAGTTAATTAACTTTAATTTCTGTTTTAAAAACATAATTCATGGGGGTGAATAAAGAGTCATTGTAGTGCCAAGAATTAACGACAAATATGCAATTAGGATGGAAACACTACTTAAGTTCTTGAAGAATTTCTAAAAGAGAACCACGGGTTTTGGATGATAGTTGTGTAATTGACCACGAAAGCGACGCACCAGTAGTATTTGTCACTTTCGTCAAATACAAATGCTATTTTTCATTATTATAAAATTTTTCGAGGACATAAGTGGCGTTTCCTGTTAATACCACAGTTTCAAAAATTTCGAATTGTTTTAATAGTCCCGAACATTTCCGAAGACTTTACGTACAAATCCGATGATTTTTAAAGACTCTTAGAAATTCTCCAAATTTCCGAATATTTTCAATACTTTTCGAAGATTTTTTGAAAACTTCCGAATATTCCAAAGATTTCCGAACATTTAAAAAGGTCATCCGAAGATCTCCCAACGACTTCTCGATATTTTCCGAAGATTTCGTAGATTTGCGAACGTTGGCGACGAAATTTTCAAATAAGTAAAGTTCCCGGATGACTGTGCCAATTTATGTTTTAATGCACATGTGCTATTAAGATTCAATTCACCGCTCCAAGAATGAAAACAGGACTGGAACCGCCCGCCCAAAAGCAAGGTCCTAGAAAGCAATGTTACAATAGTTAATTTTACAAGAACGAACAACACACAATCATTAACGGGTGCAAACCGTGATGTGTTGCAGTCAATGGATTTCCTAACTACATTGTTTTTTGGATGGGAAAAAGTGGCATGCATTGTGCAAAAACAATTGTGCTCGGAAGATTGTTAATGATGGATTGTCATAAACACTCGTTAGGGCAACAGTCTTTTGGTAGTTTCTGCAGTGGCGATTTGTAGTCTAGCAACCAATCAAAAGCCAGTATTTTTCACTAGGTGTGGTATTGATCTTCTATGTTGTTCTTTGATTTCCCTCTATCTAACCATAGTTATCTGAGGAAGTACTGAAAATAGCAACAAATACATACAAGTGCAGTCTGTGTTGTCTTCTTCTCCTGGCCGTCTGTAGTACCCAGTGTCACAGTGACATCGGGTAGTTGGTGTCTCGTGGGAGCTGTGCATGGGACACTTGATGCACGGTTCATTTCCAACCTTATTCTTGATTGAGTCCCTTGGGCAAACTTTTACAATGTAGAGAAGCACAAGAACATTAGAAAGGCTACAGTAATACATCAGTGTGTCTATTCTTGATAGGGATTCACCAAGTTTAAGGATGGTTTCTGGGAAACCACCCACCCACCCACCCCTCCCATTAACTTAAGGATAAGCCTAACCTCAACCTTGACCCTAACCCTAAGGGAGGGGTGGGTAGGACATTTCCAGAAAACCTGGATTGACCCGTTGTTTGTTGTATTTTCGGGATTTAAATTCTTATCAGAAGCTAATAATACTAATATATGTCATTTTTCGTTCAAAGTAGTTTTTATAATAAAAAATGTTTGATATTATTTTAACACACAAACTTTTTCAAACTTGGCATTCATTTTCAGTTTGAACTGCCCTGAAACATGCAAATTCAGCATTTTTACACTGTGTATATAAAAAATTAAGTGTTATTAAAGATAGTGTAAACTAAATATTCAGGGATTATCGAGGTAGATGAGAGGCGGAAACTAGTTTGTTGAGGCAGGATTGTAATTTCCTTGTTATGAGAGCATCTATATATATTGCCTACTGAAATCCCATTCTTTACCAATATTGATATTTTCAATGAGGAGTGGCCAGAGGTCGAAAAGTGACAAGCGGGTTCAGATTGATTAACAGTGTTTGTGTTTTCTTGTTCCTGTTTTCGCACTTTAAAATACGTGCTGTTACGCCAAAATATTTATATCTACTAATGTAGTAACCATGCAGTGCTAGTCTCATATTTCTTGTTATCAGCCTGTTTAGTGTATACCTACGTCAATTCCATTTTTTAACCCCTTGTCTACGGGAGGGGATAGGCTCTTGCTGCTTGAGAAATTTAGAACAGTTTTTAATTTCAAACTTTAATTTGCATAATTAATTTTGCTTAAATTATAAGTGATGACGTTATCCAATTAACATCAAAAGATGCGTTCATAATTGGACTACAGGTACTGAAAGTTTCATTTTGATTGCTTCAAACCTTGGGATAGTAAATTTGACCCCCCGTTGGACATTCGAGGGTTAACTTCACAATAATCTTTCAACTTGTGCTACTGATTGCCTGTTACTGTCCGCTTTTGTTATTTCTGGTGGCAAATCCCCTCTATTTCTTTCGTATCGAGGTGTCGAATTCCAATCATTTCATCCGCCGACTCCGGGTCACTTTTTGCCGAAGGCAAATCATTGAACCGTATGTTGCCATTGTTACTAACTGAAATAACTTGTCAGACAAACAGATTTAATCTACTTTTATCTGTCATTGAGCTCGTTATGTTCACTG
>JAOBYH010149761.1:0-10760 GCA_025403525.1 Umimayanthus kanabou
ATGTACTAATATGATTTTAGAAAATAAGAACCTGTTTTCAATTTTTAGGCTAAATAGGTTCTTGTTTATAGGGGGTAAAAAGTCCAAATTTTAGGCTAACAGGTTCTTAATTTTCAGGTTCTTATTTGCGGGTTTTTACTGTATTAACTTTCCCAGGAATTTTGCGATATTTTCTTTTACTATTTTGCGCATCATTCAAAAAATGAGATTCTCCATAAAACTTGAAAGTTGTAATGTTAAATCTTTCGTGCAGCATTATAACAAGTGTTAAAATTGTAAACCTCGATATGCCAGCCTTAGAGCTGGTAATAGCGACCTTTAGATTTGACTACGAGTACGACTTCGACTACGAGTACGACTTCTTGTCTTTTTAGCTTGTCATGCTGACTGCGAGATCTTCAGCAGTTCTCGTAGTATATGTAAACAGGAGGACGGTCATGCTATTTGACCCGACGATTTTCCGAACTCTGTCAAGAGTTTAGTCACCCAAAAAGTCGTACTCGTAGTCAAATCTAAAGGTTGCTAACAGTAAGCTGTTGAAAGGGTTACCTGGAACAATCCTGGCTTCTGATTGGATGGCTGTCCTGTTTTTAAGGAAAATCAGTCGTCGGAACTTCTGTCCACGATCACCAATAACCTCCTCTACAACAAATCTACCACTGAGCATCGAATGCCCTTCGTGAACGATGTCGCGACTTCCAACATCATCTCCAACAGACAAAAACGGGATCTGAAACAGATTAACTCAGTAGATTCAAATAAACAGCTGATTCCTAGAAGATGAATTTAGTTTCAATCAAAGATGGGCAGCATCTCTTATTGGAAGACACGCGTTCCCTTCACTACCGTTTCGTAAAAGACGTCAACTAAAAATTGGATCATCCAATTCGAGTAGACGTTTGTTACAAGTTACAGCTGGCAAGAACAAAGACAGGTACTTGCAATTTTTTTAGTTTATATCACAAATCTGTTGAAACTACAGATATAATGTAAGCTGTCAGAAACCAGTTGTAATCTTTCTTTTTGTGGATGCTTGATCTGTCATGATGTCTACTCCCACTGAAGACTTCTTTTAGGAAGTTAAAACAAGGTTTCAATTAATATCTAAGTGAAAGATCTGTCTGCCTAGGGTGAGTCAATGTTTGTAGTTGGTTGATTGTCTGGGTTGGTGTAGTTCTGAGGACTGTCGTTGGTTGTGACTGACGTTTCGACAACCTGTGTGGAAGCCATCTTCAGGGTCTGTCTGTTGTTGAAACGTCAGTCACAACCAACAACAATCCTTCTCAAGACTACACCAACGCGGATGATCAACCAACTACAAACAAGGTTCCAAGTCTTTAAGGGGATTCTCTTTGTATGCCATGAATACACCACTCTCCGTGCACTTTAATAATATTTAGTTTAAAAGGGGTTGTTAAAGCGTAGTGCCTATCTCCCAAAGAATGAAGGAAACTCCAGTTTCACTAATTGCTAAATCAGCCTCAAACAAATCTCTCACATTTACTCAATTTTCGCAATTGCTTCGTGTACTGGTCAGTGAATGACACGCTTTTCAAAATCGTGTGGTTTGGTATGCCGTTTGCAACGGTCTGTGTATGTGACTGCATAACCTAAACATAAGATGCTATGCAACCGCGTGTACATGTACGTGTAGCTGTGTGAACGTGTGTGTGCACGTACACTTCTATGTACTTATAAATATATCATGTGTATTTGTATACGTTCTTTCATGTGTATGTGAAAAATGTGTGTATCTCTAGGTGTAAAATTTAAATGTGGTAAGTTGAGGTGCTGTGTATAAATATCCCAAATGATCAATACCTTCCGAGGGATAGCCCTAGAAAGAAAATGCGCTCAAGAAAAAATCTCTGACCCCAGTGGGATTCAAACCCACGACCCCCTGGAATAGATCAACTCTATCAACTAAGTTACAAAGTCAGATGGGAGCTGGTCGTGGACATTTATGATAGAAATTCTTTTTTAAAAAACATTTTTTTAAACTGTTTGTAAACATAAATCATAACCTATACCTGTGTTTTATGACTGACACCAGTTGGAGCTAGTTCCATAACTTTACCAGAAAGCTCTTCTTTGATAGCATCCATCCCAGAGTACGTGTGTCTCCGGCTCAGAGACACAACCACGAGACGTTCAAACGCTGCATCATCTGCTAACTGGTTCTGACCTTCCTTTGATGCAAAGTGCCATTCAGTTTCCCTGCCTTTTGTAAGAAATGTGTTTTCGTCAAAACCCTTAAGCACCATCATTTAACATCATCAAAACAATGACAACAATTTGGGTCTGTCAATTCCATGATAAGAATTACACGTTTTTCCTAATCTTTGGAGTAAATTTGACTGCTCTTAGTAATAATTCTGGACATTCGAAGTGAATTGATGGTTAAGCTACAAGAGTGGAAGCCAGGAGTGAGTCAACAGATGAGCAAGAACAGTCCGCATCATGCAAGAGTTTTATCCATGACAATTGAACATTACAAAAGTTGACTGTCTGCTGTTTATCAAAGATCTGTTTAATCAGATCAATTGGAAACAATTGTTGAATCAAATCGAAAGAAACCAAAATCTTGGCGACTCCTAACGTTCTCTCATTTTCTGTCCAGAGCCAGTTCAATATTTGGACGTTAAACACGCCACGTTTGGTGTATTTGTAATCCCTGTTGACAATAAAACAATTACAGTACGACACGTATAGATGTTAGAAACCCCATTAAAGGTAAACCAGTGGATATCTTGAGATAATTACGGGTCGCTTTTATCTTTTATACCATCACTGCTGCATACAGTAGCTTTTGAAATCGTAATATTGACTACAACATCTTCTGCAACTAGATTTGACCTGCAACGATCTTGCTTGACTCCTGCAAGAATTTGGTTGTACCAAAAAGGTCTACTCATAGTCAAAGTCATAGTTGTATCAAATCTAAAAGATTCTAGTACATGTATTCCTACCACAACCACAACTATCACCACTATCATGATTACCTGAATCTCAATCATCCTCACTAATACTTTAAACATGGTTAACATGACTTACAATATCAGTTTTATCATAAGCACTATCACGCTTACCATAACCACTATCATCACATTGAACAATAACACAACCACTATCCCCAGTAATCCATTACTACCCTAAACACAATTATCAACCATTATCACCATTATTACTAGCACTGCCATCATTATTATCACATCACCATGACAATAAATACCATTTCAATAACATAATTCACCATGCAGTATCATCGCTTTGTTAACATAACCACCTTTATCATCATCAGCACCAACACTATCACAATTACTCTACCATCACTGCCGCCACCACCAACATCAATGTGGTTTAACCATGGCCAATACTATTAACATTTATCAATCACCAGTATAGTCATAACCCTTCCCTCACCACCATCACAATTGCAATCACAATCACCATCAATATCATAATTACCATCACTATCTTCATCACTGTCATTTTAAACATGGCTAAAACTATCAACATTTATGAATCACCAGTGTTATCACAAGTTGATAAACCATCATCATCAGTACAATCACTGCCATCACCACACTATCGACATTCTATTACAAATTTATGAATCACCAGTATTTCTATTGCTCTAATATCAACAACCATCACCATTATGATTACTTTGAACATCACCATCACCATTGTAGTTACCACCATCATCATTAATTATTGTCATAATAAAATAATAATAAAATAGCTTTTGTAGCGCACATAATTCATAAAATGTTCTAAGCGCGTTACAACAAAGTTCTAACTACCCCACCCTCCCCTACCCCCCTAGATGTAAGACTCAAAATAAAATAAATCTTGCTAACTGAACGCAGTGTTAAAAAGGTAAGTTTTAAGTTTCGATTTAAATATCTGGACTGTAGAACTTGAGCGGATGTCAGCAGGCAGATTGTTCCAGAGTGTTGGCGCAGCAGGCATAAATGAGCAATCTGCAAACGTTTTCTTAGATTTGAAGCGATTATAGGTCAGGTATATTCCAGTGTTTGTGCTACGGAGATTATAATGTGATAAGGTTTGAGAGGTAGAAAGGAGCCAGTTGATGAAAAGTTTTAAACGTTATCAATAACAGCTTAAAGGTAATTCTTTGTCTGACTGGCAACCAATGTAGTTCAATGAGAAAAGGGGTAATGTGGCAAAACTTAGGGGAGCAGTAGATGAGGTGGGCGCATGCATCTTGAGTTCGCTGTTCAAAGCTTGCAGAGAGTTTTACCAGGTAGACCATATAAGAGACTATTATGTACAGTAATCAAGTCTACTGGTGATGAAGGCATGTATGAGAGTTTCGGTATGTTGATGGCTGAGAAATTTCCTAACATGTCTGATATTATAGAGGTAAAAGAAAGCAGAGCTGGGGGTCTTGTTGACATGGGTGGTCATAGTAAGGGCAGAGTCAAACCATACTGTTACTACCACCATCAAGGTCACCATCATTTCCACAATGGTAACAGTTTGTTACATCCCTTACCATTACCCTGCTTCTGGATCATCGAAAATTACTATATCACTTTTAATCACCTCCAACCATGATCATCAAATTAACAGTATCCTCTGATACATGGGTCTACATGTACAATCAGGAGACTATCTAATTGGTGCGGGTTGCAGGTAAAATGCCATGGGTCGCAGGTAAAACGCTGTGGGTCGTGGATGAAACGTCGCGGGTTAAACTTCGCTGGTAATTTTTTTTCTAGTTGAAAATTACGGAAGCAAAAGCTTTCATGTGGCAGATAAAACGATGATAAGGACGATGGAAACGGATGTTGAAATGGTACTTACAGAGTACTAGTGGACGCCATTTTGGAACATGTGAAAGACTTTACGAGCCTGCAATTATTATTGACCAGCGTTTTGACCTTTTATCTTTAATGAAATATAGACAGTAAAAAGTCAGTCATTGACCGTCTGGTGACCTGATGGCTGAGTGGTTAAGTGTTTCAAGCACAACTTATTCTGCATTTTGTATACTTTGAGTTCGAATCTTACTGGTGAACATTTTTTTTCTCTTTTTTTTTCAGCAAACAGTTTTTCCTCTCTCTCTTCTTTCCAGCAAAAAAAAAGCCCACATCGTGTTCGTTTTTCTTTTTTTTAAATCAAATACTGCAGAAATTTAAGTTACTCACGGAATTGTTTTGTTTGTTCGTCATTTTTGAAAGTTCTGACACTTTCTAGTTTCCATACACCTAATTGGTAGGCGAAGTTTTTAAGAAAAAAAATCAATTAACTTTACTTTACCTGCGACATTTTACCCGTGACAACCTAGACAACCTAGTTAACCCAGAAATGCTCCGTTCTCGTAATATTTACTTTTCTGGTTTTGATGACATCATATCAAGTCAGATACCGTTCTTAAGATATTCTATTTTTTTTTATTGATGGGAAACGCAGTTGATATGGCAACCTATTTGTAAAAATGCATGGGGTGCTCGGAATCCAAGCCATAAATTTTCAACTAGACCCCTTCATTACGTATGGTGCTCCGCTATAAAAATAAAAAAAAATTACCCGCAAAGTTTTACCCGTGACGTTTCACCCGCAACCCGCAACGTTTTACCCGTGACCCGCACCGATTAGATTATGACAATACCTTGTGGTACAATGAAGATTGCAAACTTTCCATTCTTGGCCTTCGCATGTAGTATGTCCAGCACACTGAGAGTGTATCGCGGTTCATGGGTAGTGATGCTCTCTTGTTCTTTGGCAATTACATTAGCACCCTCAGTTGCCCACAATTCCAGTGTAAAACTTTCCCCAGGGTGCATTTTGCCTTCAAGGTTGCAAATATGTTTAAATTTGCATTATTAGATACATGTAATGCTCCAATAAGTACACGTACATGTAGTCTATTGGAACAAACTATACAGTCATTTAATCTGCAACTAAAAGTTTCTGAAAAATGGTGTGAATATTGGCCATTTTTACACAAAATGCACTTGCCTTTGCAGACAGTATGTTATCTTTCTCAGATAGAAAAACACATGATTTATACAGAAAAACCATCTGATTTCGCCCTGTTTTCATCTGTTTGTTAGGATCAATGTTCAATGAGCCTGACAACTTTTTCTGTTGACAATTGTGTGTACAGCAGTACAGTATGCCCTGTTTTCAAACAGGATATTACTGTACATGTAGATGAATAAATTCCGGGAGCTTGTTAGAAATGGACCTTAAAGAAAGAAAGAAGAGTATTGGAAATACAGTAATATGATTGGCTATTTTATTTCCCATAAATTACACGTAGGTACTCATACCTAGATTGAGAAGTAATGTATGTTGAAAGGAAAAACAGATGGACAAGCAGAGAAATACTGTATTGAACAAACAAATAAGAGAAAAATTAACTGTGCCGGACCCACCTATCTGTTGTTTTACAATTGCATATTGCTGAAGTTCCTTGACAGCAGTTTTGATATCCTCTGCACAAGTTACCCTCTGTACTTGGTCTGTGTCACCCAAACACATCTCCAATAACTGGATTCCTTTTGCTGGGTTATCATTACCTTCTAATTAACACAAAAGAAAAATCAAATTTGTATATATTTAATATAAGTCATATGTACATTAGATAAATTGTGTAAACTTGTCTGATGGTGTGTGAGAGGTGTAAAATGATTATGGTTATAATAAAAGTACAATGTGTATGAAAAAGATGTGTATTGAAAAATTTTGATCAAGTTAGTCACTGTTCAAAAACAGGTCCTCAAGTTTCCTATCTGAGACCTGTACATTGAGAATATTCTTACAAGTAAGTCTTGGACCTGAATTTATAACTTATGCAGATCTTGAAGCCTCCACAAGCCTTGAGCAGATTATGCCATTTAAGTACCCAATGTTTTTGTGCCTTGACATTGCAATACAATAACATTATTGCTGCCAGCAGTAAATCATGGTAGGAGGTTTATAACATTTAAAGGTTTTCATATTTACATGTATGTTCAAAGTGGTCCATGCTTAGGGTGGGTCCACTGAGATACAGTCCTGTAGCCAGTGGGAGTGGGGGGTGCATACCTCAAGTACCGGTACCGGGACAAAATAATTAATGTTGGAATGGCAGGCCATACAAGTTCCGAAGACACAGGGGTTTTAGGGGGGGCATGCTCCCCCAGAAAAATTTTGAAATTTGAGGTCCTCAAACTACTGGAAATGCATTGAAACTGTCAATCCTACCATCACCACATTATTTTGCATAATTTTAAATCTTTTATGATCCCACCAGCACTCCCCCTGCCTACAGGTCTGAGATACATGTATGAAAGCTCTGGATAGTTTAGAGAGCATGTAAGAGAAGCATTTGAGTGGCACAAAACAAAGCCTTGTACTTTTCTAGCTTCTTGAGTATTTGCACAACTTTCCCAAGTTAATTCATAACTCAATAGACACACAGCTTAAGCATGGACTATTTCTCTTAATTTTATAACATACTAGCCACTTTATTCAGTAAGCAAAACAAAAATGTTTTTGTGAACCACTGTTCATTAACAGTGTTGTTTTTGTAATTCATTGCTTTAGCAAACCTTGCTACAGTAGCCACTTTTGGATTACCACCTTCGGTTACTTCATTTTTCATTTTATAGAAACATTCAGCTATCTTCTCAGATTCACTTGCATATATTAATATAGATACCTGGGTGTGTGACTATCACGCTATAGGTGCATGCTCGCGCTATATAAAAAGCACACAAAGAATCAACAGTTTTGTTCTGAAAAATCCATAGATGTAAAATCTTAAGATACCATATTTTGCCGTGTATAAGTCGACCCCGTGTATAAGTCGACCCCCAATTTTGTAGTCAAAAAATAGCCATTTTTGGAATTTCCATGTAAAAGTCAAACCCCATTTTTCACAAGATTAAACAATAGAGTTACTGTATTTATTTAACTTGGCAAGCACAAACATGACACAAATACAACATACTAGTAGTAAATGAAGTCATAATTGATCATTACTTTTGCAATAATTTATTTGGACAAGGCATTTATTTTTCTGCACAAAAGTTCCATTTTAGCACAAAACAATATTTATAACTTTGCATTCTTACCTAAGAAACCTTAGTTTTAAGAGTTCTAAATGATTTTGGGGGGTCATTACAAGTTTATTTTTTGACCCATGTATAAGTCGAATCCAAGTTTTGGGGGTCAATTTTGGGTATTAAAGGCTCGACTTATACACGGCAAAATACAGTAGCTGTATACATTATTATAACCTTTGGTACTTGTTATCAATGTTGAATCAAACTCTATAATTTACCAATAAACAGACAAACCTAAGTCACATTAATATTGGAGATTTGGGGTAAGTCCTAACCTGCAAACTTTGTCTTTGTAAAAACAAACGCAAACACAGGGAGAGGTGATGCTGGTTTACCATCAGAACTTGCAAGAATTCTGTGAACTCTTACAAGCCATCCCTTTGTGAAGTGATCCATTATCTTATCTAGTATGTGCTCCTGTACTAGAGTTATACAGATATAACGACCACCAACTCGAAGCACCCGCGCAATCTCCTTAAACATTTGATTGACGTCATCAACAACCTTTGTATTGGTGTCAGTGAAAATGGCATCTAAAGTTCCTTTGTCAATAACCACATTGAAATGGCCTGCATCAAAATCCATCTGCAGTCGAAAAATAGATTTGATGTTTTAATCTGTCAAAGCACCGAGTTTATTTTCAGGCAGAGTAAAAATTAGTTAGTTGGCAACACCTCCAACTTTAAATTCATAAGATCCCAATTATTTTTATATATTTCTTAATGTTTGGAATTCAGCTGAAATGTCATGAAATCATAACAAATACCTTGTCCACTTCTTCTAATACTTGGAGTAATTTGCACTGAATGTATTTGCTGAATTTATTTAAATTCAAATGTCAGGTCTGTGTACTGTACGGTAGTAAATAATCATTCATGTATAGTCAAGATTCCATCCTGTGTGATGCTTATTTGAGAGTGCCAGGTGAAATTCTTATTATTAAAATTCTTAGTAACACTTCTGAGTAAGAATTTTATAAATTAAATTATACCATCATTCTGCTGAGTGCTTTTTCCCTACTAAATGAAGTGGGGGAGGGTACATTTTTTTATGTGGGTAAACCATATTGTGAATAATGCTCCCCCCCCCCTCCCTCTCCACCAAAAAAAGAGCTCCAAAGAAAAGTCTGGAAATGCTGTGATTAGAGTTACCACACTTTTCTTGCAAAAACCAAACTGTAAAATAGTTTATGAGTTTTAACTTTACTTTGAACTCATTTTACTGGGGGTGGGAGGGAGTGGATGGATTTGCCTGTGGATGTGAAGATTGTATCCCTTAGGGGGGTACTCACTAAAGTTTTATATGAGGGGGCTCCACCTCAACCTTTCATTTGCAGTATCATTCTTGCCCAAAATTGTACCTATTTTAATACAGCTACAATAACAAATGGTACCGCTTCCATGCATCTACTATAAATAGGGTCCTCTTTCAGTGACCCTTTCACATACCAAATGTTAATTTTCACTAGCCTTTCAGACGTACTGTGAACATGAAAATAGGAACCCCTTCAGGCAGAAATCCCCAATACTGGAAGTACCCCCCTCCCCCTGGGGACATGTCCCTATGAATCTAAGAATTACCTTGGGTGTATGCATTCTTCACAACAACGTAAACTCAAACGCTAACATAACTTGAAAGACTAACCACACCCTTAAAAAACAAATACCTTAAGCATATCCATCTTAAAAAACTCCATCTCCGCCCGGATATCTCGATTTCTTTCTTTCATTTGCCTGATCACCACGTCCGAGATATCGATATTGACCAACTGTCGATACCCCACATCATAAAGGTCTTCGCTCAGTTGCGAGTTTCCGCAGCCAATCATCAGCACCTTCTCGTTCGGTTTGCTGTACTTGTGAATAACTCCACAAAGTTCCCCATATTCCCCGTACCACTCAAACGCGTCCGTTCTCTTTCGGAAAAACTCGTCCCAGTACTCCTTTGATCGAAACTCTTCACGCGTTCTTGGAAGTAGATTCGTTGCCGCCATTTCTCTAGCTCTATTATCATTTATACATCAGAAATGTTATAAGTAAAGTACCTGATCTTCTACTAGTTTTATAATTGCAGATGCTTTCGATACGCCAAATAGTGAAGACTCGTCCGCCATATTGTTTCGAAACAAGGCCAGGCTTCTCAGCACCAATTCTCAGCGCCAGCAAAAAAGTCCTGAGCTCTAGTAACGAAGTTGTTACGAAGTCTTACGAAGAATTCCGAGGACGCCCGATAAAGGGACGCGCGGATAGTACTGGGAACGAGGTTGATATAAAAACGGCTTTCGTCGCATGTTCGCGGAAAACAAGAAAATTTTTGGAGCAAGTAGGTTGTTATCGAAGCATATCGTTATAGAATTTTGAGTAAGCTAGATCAAGTTACGAATTTCGAAGAATCACAATCAAACGATGTCAGAAAAAGAGATACAGGTCCACATTGAGTATTGGTGAGTATTCAAGGCTCTCAGATTGCAGGGGTTAAATTTGTGATACATATTTTGCACTGTCATCGTCAAGTATTGTAAACATCTGAATTGCAAAGCTGAACCAAAGCCAAAAGTAGAAAATTTGTTTCTCTTGTGTATTTATTCATATAACAGGTCGAATAGACCATTGCACGGTTTCCGTCGCCATCTTGGATGTGGGGCAGTCGCGGCAAAAATTACAGCAAATGTATGGA
>JAOBYH010149872.1:0-10759 GCA_025403525.1 Umimayanthus kanabou
AGGGGAGTCACTAATTAGAGGGTTGCTTTTTAAATTTTTCCAGTCACCAAGGTGTTTATTCATTTTAGCTTTCAGCATACTTGCATGAGGCACTAACAAGTGAAATTCATGCAAGAAGTCTCTTACAAATGTTCTCAGCCACTGAGTTTGTTACAACATTATCATTGTAGTGCTCAGAGTTTTCAAGCAGTTAGGAGGGAGCTCACTAGAGAGAGGGAAGGGGGGTACTCAGTAAAGATGGTCATTCATTAAAGACTAGGCACATATTTAATTAAATACTGTATGTCAAGATTTGTCAAAAAACCTGAAACAAAAAGACTGAGATACAACGAGCCAGGGTTCTTGTGATCATAAAAGTATACACAACATGAACTGACAAGAATTTTCCAAGTAATGTTGTTACAAGAAATCTCCCTTAACACACAGTTTCTGGTTAAAATGAAATTGGTGTTTGATCTGGTCTAACTCACCATAAGCCTCGGCACATATATACCAGCAAATGTGTATATGATTATTATGTACAGCAATTACCCAGTTGTCAAAGTCTGACTGTACACTAAAATCATAGAATGATGTAACATATCTATTAGTGAAACAGTTTGAACTTGCAACCATCCTGTTTTTAGGTGAAGTCTATCTTTCCTCTCCCTAAACAATTATATATCTTCAAGGCTTTCATTATACTGTATTTCTTCAAGGATTTCAAATTGCTTAATTCCATTTGAAGCTATGGAAAGTTCATGAACACTTGGTCTCCTGAATTACATGTATTCTGAGAATATTTGAAACATGGTCAGTATGCCATACTGGAAGTGCTCCTTAATTGCCTCATTGGAAAGTAAAATATCAGATTTTTCACACATTGAAACTAACTCATCTGTAAAGCCGGTAGCCAATCCTGTACCGAGCCTGGATACTTTACTAAGTGAAAGCTTGTATGCTTGAAGGTTTTTTCATAGTTGTTCCTTTTGTTTGTCAAACTGAGTTGCTGTCAGGACATCTACACTGTCAATATATTTTTCAGTACTCTGCTCTATATTCAGCTGAGATACCTCACAATTAAGTGCTACATTTGCAAACTGTCTGACAAACATCACAACACATACATTTGTGTTTAGGTTGACCAGTTATTTGTAAACAAAACCCAAAATGTTTCAAAATAATCTCTCCTACACCGAGAATCAGGGTTGACACAAAAATTCCACATAATACTGTCCATGCCATCAATGTTTGTGGCAATATTATTGCCACTGTAGAACAGAGATGCTGTTGCAGGCCCCCCTGTTCTGCCAGCTCTACCCATTTCTTGTTGGTAGTGTTCCATCTTTCTGGGAACACCGAAATGTTTTACTCTTTTAACACTTGCTGGGTCTATGCCCATGCCAAATGCAATGGTAATCAACAGCAATATTTGTGTTGGATTATGTTTTGTTAGCTCACTCAAAATTAACGTTTTCACGTCTCTGCTTTGTGGAGAATGGAACTGTGCAAGAAGGTGCTTACAGGGAGTATCAGGACTGCCTGGTGGGAAATACTGCTCGTGACCTAACAGTCTGTCCAGTACAGCATAGCCAAACCCACATAAGTTTAGTGAAGTATATATTCGGGTAACTGGGAACTTCTTTTTCATAATTTTCAACCTGTACCAGGTTTTTTTAAACTCTCCTTTGTTAATTTCATTTTCCGTACTGCCAGAGAGGGCCTTTTCACAACTTCGTAAAACATGTTTGGTCTATCTGGATTTTTTTAGAACACGCAGTGGGTTTTGCATACTAAACTTCTCAGTGATTGCATCCAGCATTGCAATTTGAGCTGTAAGTTGCAGTTAATGTCAGAAATGGAGTGCTGGGCCAGGGGGGGACTCCCAATTTTTTGGGGCGGGGATGCTTGTCGTAAAAGTTCATGGATTTGGTACCACTTATGGTGCCAGAGATGAAATTTTTGCATTTGCATACAGTGCGGTACCTTTTAGGGCTTCCTCAGTATCATACAAACGGAGACATAAAATCGTGTATCAGCACTTCAAGTTGATGCAACTCTAATTAGTACATGTAAGCTTTTGGATGGTACCTCTTAGGGTTTGAAATCGACCCGAGCCATGCCCAGATTTGTACCTCTTAGGGGTTCCATTGAAATCCCTGCCCCAAAAAGTTGGGAGTCCCCGCTTAGGGTGCTTGGGAAGAAGACAGCAAGGGTGTCTAGCCTTCAATAATCTGGCCTGAATTCATAGCCCCTGCAGATAAATTCATTGAAATTATTTGGTATGTAGAGAGTTTTTATAAGAATATTTACTGTATTTACTGACATTCTAAAAAATCAAATTAAGAATTCTCTGATGTAATCCACTGGCTCCTGTTTAGTTGTTATGCCATCGTCAATAGATTGGAGTATAAAGAGTAAAATATTGGTATTAGTTAAAACACGTATAAATTTAAGCTTTACTGTTATAATTTATGTTATTAAAACTAATCACTAAGGAACTTGTAACTCGTTCATGGTATTTTTGTGTAAAATGTAAAAAACTCGGAACACACCATCGACTGTTGAGACTTGAGTATTTCTAAATTTAAATTAGACGCTCGAGACACCATGATTTCAGGCTATGAAGTATTTTATTTCCAAGTGTTTTCGATCATTTGAAGGATACAGGAAAACAACACGTAGAAACTGATCGAAGGCTAAAGGCAAAGGCCTTTCATGTTTTTTTGTAAAAATCACAGAAACTAAATCACAAAACATTTCACAATCACATTGGTTGATTATTTAAAAACAGCGTTTAAAACTATTATGCAAATGACAGTTTTATCAGCAATACAGTGGGCCTCGACAGCCATCACACAGACAACATACTTCTGATAAAGTTGAGAAAGCAGCAGTTCCCTGCAAGTTTTATTGCTCACAAGAAATTCTGGGTGTACAAACAAATGCTTGCACATCGGCCTTCGAAATTCAAGATTTCGTCTGCCCTTTTGCCCGAGTCTCAAACTTAAGTTAGAATAGCGGAGAACTGGCCTCTCTTTCAAACCCGAAAGCTGGTCTGCCATCAGGGCCGGTAACGGCTATACAACAATTGTGATAGACCCTAGTCTTCCACCACGGAACAAACAGACTGTCCGACATGTTTGGCAGCAACTGGTAGGTCAAAGATTCCCCATATCCAGTCGGAAGGACTGCTAAAACATGCCGCTTTTGCTGCACTACAGCCTTTACAACCTCTAACTGTTTGAGTTTTAGCTTTAAATTTAAATTTAGAAAACCGCGTTTTTTTAAAAGCAAAACGCAATGCGTTATCGAACTCGATGTCTGTACACGCAGAGATAGCCCAGACTTGGAACATGCGCAGTTGACCAGATTCTGGCCCACGCATTCGTATTTTACCAGATCTCGTTTCCTTCTTTCCATCCCCCTCCCCCTCTCCCCTTTTTTTGTCCTCGAACCACCAAAACGAGATCTGGGGACGAGATCAGCCTAAGGCCAATCTGCGAAGAAACGAGCGCCTGCCTGTGACACCCCCCCAATTCAAATTCTGACCAATCAAAATTGTTCTGGAAGTCGACCTCTTGGAGATTTCAAAACAGAAAAATAAATATCTTTTGTTCTGCTCCAAAAGACCTTAGACAATAACAAGAAATGACTTCAGACAATTGTAACAGGCAGTTGAAGATTTAATTCAAAACAGAGCTTGTGGTTATGGTTATCACATAACTTCCTTTGACTGTAAGGCCCATCAGTGGAGCCTCTACGATCTGATCCTTCATGAGTCTCTGAAATGGGCTTAATTATTTTTTAATACCAACACAGTGGCTCGCTGTCTCATCACTCCCGTCACTGCTACAGCAAACAGCTAAATCTTTTACCCAAATTGCAAGAACATCTTTTCTCTATAACAAAGTCGACACCGCAAGCCTCTGTTCGTCTTTTTTAAAAGACAGCTTTCTTCTACAAATCTTGTCAAGTTCTCTTGCAGCCTCCTCTAACACGCCATCCATGCTAAACATGAGGGAATCTTTCGCATGTGAAGTGGTTTCAGTTCAAAATACACATTATTTTATCGCCACACCACCTCCCAACCAATGGGATATTGCCTGTTCAGAAAGTGAACACAGGAATACACCATTTTACTAATGCACATTTTCGCTAGATCCATTCCCTTGCAATGTATGTTCTTCAAAAAGTCATTACTCGGTCAAATTTGGGCTCATTAATCAGTCACCTTTTACCCCTACAAGAGAATGGTTTTGTTTGTGACTTTAATTCACTGTTTAAAGTAGAACGAGGTATGTTGCATGTTTAGATTTAACTTTTTGTCTAACATAAAATTTCTGCCAGTTTACATTTGTAGGGCGATCTACATGATTTTATTGTACTTATTAAAAAGGACTTTCATAAACTATGTTTCATTCATGTTGTTTGATTTTAAATTAGAAGCAGGTATAACGGAAAAAAGGCTTCTTTTGTGATCGAGGCAACCAAATTGGCTATTAAATGGCGTTTGTAGTGTTTCCTGACAAAGAAACAGCGGGATAAAGATTTAACCCTGCTCAATCGCTGGGATAAACTTATCCCTGGGTTAGCGCAATTTATCCCATGGATAAATTTATGAGGCTTCAAGCAACGTAATTTGGCTATAGAATATGTCTCCAATGTCCTTTCTGACATATAATTTGCATGAAAGTGGACAATTTGAGATTTTTTGAAGGGCTATTTAAAATCATCACTTAGGCCAGTTTTATATTGAGCTCTTTATTTGGGAAGAAAAAAGTATTTCTCTCTTTGATGTCAAATCTCCTACACTATCCGGAAAAGGGAGATGTCTCAAATGGGAACTTTTTCCCTCCCACGGAAGGGAAAATGCTGTAAACATCAAGTTTTCCTCCCCCGGTGAAGGAAATATGTTGCCAATTTGGAGTGGGTCTGAACGAAACCAATTACCATCTCGGAGGTCTCAGCTACAGTGCTCAACACTTTAACGTTTATTGACTGAAGTTGAAGTTTCAAGTTATTTGGCACCAAAAGCAGAGAACTTTTGAAAACAAAGATTTTGTGCTACATGTACATGTAAACCGGGCCAGAGTCAAAGTAGATAGTAGTGCTCAAAAGACAATCGTAAATCAAATTTGAATACCAAGAAGTCATTTTCTCAGCTCGATATTGTAGGTGTTCACCATTAAAATTTAGGATGATTTGAGATTAAACAGAGAGAAAAAAATTGCCCAAAAATGCATTAATTTGAAGAGGTCAGTAAATTACATGTACATGTGTATGTAGCCTAACTGACAATTTCCGACGTCCTTTCAAAATACAGTACTTGTAAATTCCTAGTTTATTTTTTTTCAACAACTTTGTCTTCTGGGCCAGTCTTGCATAACAAAATACGTTTTCAGTCACTTTTTTCCAAGAAGGTAGGGAGAAATATTGTTTTCGAACGAACGTTTCTTTCTATTTCTCCTCCTGCTGTCTTTTGAGTCAGTCTATGTTCTCTTCATCCTTTTTACAAGGTTTTGATTTTTTTAAAATTCATATCGGAGGGTCCGAACCCGTTTTACTTCTTATATTAGTACTGCGAAGAAATAGTTTTCTGTTTTTTTCAGAATCAGCAAAATTTGCAGAACCACAGATACACTGTTCCAGGTTAACCCAACAATCTTATATTTATTTGACTACTGTATGATTGTACACGACGTTGTACATTGACCTGTAGGTGTTGTCAATATCCTTGTTCTATAGTGTCCTTTAGCTTTTGTTTTGCTATTTGAATCACACTATATCTAGATATACTATGTGTCAAGCGATAAATCAAACAATGTCTTAAAAACAATATCTGAAAAACATTCTGCCTTGAAACAATATTCTAAAGTGCTTTTCATCAGACAAAACTACAACACATCAATAAAAAAAATATGAAGTACTTTTCATGGATTGATAATACACCATTCTAGTCAAACAGTATTTTAAATTTACCTTGCTTCAAAACAACACCAGGAAGTCTCAATCAAACAATATCTTGAAGTACTTTTAAAAAGTCCAACAATACTAAGACTTTACAATCAAACAATATCCTTTGCGTTGAATGATACAACACTTGCCAATCAAACAATATCTTCATGAACTTTTGTCAAATGACACTAGTGACTTCCAATCAAACTATTTTTTGGCAAGTTGCTTCCATTTTTGCTCTTGCTTGTAACTAAACTTGTCATTTCTTTAGAACGTCAACAGCAACACTAACTGGGCAAGAGTTTGCTTGTGTTCAAGCGGACTTTTGCACTGAGATCACCACTTTGAGCGCTTGTTGTAGCTGATGTCCAAAGGTGGCAATGACAGGAAACTTTCGCCAACTAACTCCTCTGATAGCCCTTCAGTTATATTGATTGGTGTTTTTTCCAGTAGAAGTGCCTTTGCGATGTTGTCATGTCGGAAGAGTACTGATGTCGTGGTGTTGTTATCTGAGATTAAGGCTTTCAGAAACCACAAGAAGCATCGTTGCAGCTTTTGTTTTAGCTTGCAGCTTTGGTTGTCACATGTGACGGTGGTCTTACCCTCTTATTGCATCTGAAGCAACAGTAATCAAGATTTATGTCTTACTCGAACAGCTTCGCCTTTAACGTTAGCTGTGAGGAACTCCTCGGGAACGTGTTGTAGCACGGTCAAGTTTTCTTTGAATGGCTGAGATTCAGTTATTGATGAACCATGCTTTGCAGGGTTGACATAAAGTTCACCAGACCCTTTGTTCTTCTTAAGCCTTAGGTTGTTGAATAAGTATGTATTGTCTTCTTTTACCCTTTGGATGTCATCCTCCCACAGGACTATCTTGAAACTGGCGTGTGGGTCAAATAACAAAGCTTCAACTTTGGGCAAGGTGGTGTTGTTCACGTCGACACTTTGTTGTTGACCTTGGCTTTGACAGTCACAAGCTGGTTTACTGCGACTGATTGCAGCATTGACAGATTCAAATTCTTGGGGACCAAGTCCTTTCTTTCAAAAGGAACATCTTTTTCCTTCATTGCTGTAACTATGACATCATCACTCATTAGTAAGTCACTGGTCCCATTCTTGTCGTCCAACTTGAACTTTTTTATCTTAATTGGTGACTTCTTGTCTTGGGATTCTACGAATACTTTTCTCTTTTTCCGGTAAGAGGAAGACCGTGTTGAAGGCACAAATGTAACAACTAGTCCTAAATGTAACAACACTTGGTCCTAAATGTAACAAAGGTCCCAAATGTAACAACACTTGGTCCTAACAAAGGGCACATTTTAAACAATGAATCAAACTTGAAACAATATTGAATTTGAAACAAATTAAAATTTAGCAGGCGTACGTAATCGATCAAATTTGATAATCGATCAGAATTGATTATTATCGGAAATCGATAAAAATCGATCAGGACAATTTTTGTAAAAGTGTCGACTACTATCGATTACTGTAGTTAGTTTTTGATTTTATTGACTTTTATCGATTTTCTCTTAACTTACTTTTTTCTTCGAAAATCACCGGAAAAACGGCAGTCAAACACACTTTACTCTTCACCATAGCAAAGTTTATGTTTGTTCTTGATGTGTTTCTAACTATAAAAATTTCAAAAACAGTACAGGTACAATAAAGATGGTGTTTTTTTTATGTCCTCTTTTTTTAATTATTTAACAAATCTCATTTGCATTTCTGTGGTTGGGCGGGAAAGACTTTTATATCTTAGGGGTGATTACATGAGACCTGAACAAACTCAGACCGGGACGAGTTCAGTTCGGTTTTCATACATTTCTTTTAATGTGATTACATGAGACCGGTCCGAGGTTTGCATTTACATAAACGTACAGAAATGTGATATTGGTGTGAGATTTCATTGTAATAAATGTTAACTCTCGTCCCGGTCTAAGTTCGTTCCAGTCTCATGTTATAAGATCAAATTTTGATCTGAATTAACAATTGTTACATTTAGGACCAAGTTAGGACCTTTGTTACGTTTAGGACCAAGTGTTGTTACATTTAGGACATTTGTTAAATTTAGGACCAAGTGTTTTTACATTTAGGACCAAATGTTGTTACATTTAGGACCTTTGTTACATTTAGGACCAGTTGTTACATTTGTGTCTTCAACAGACCTTCCTGACTGGTGCAGTGGATTGTGTTTGAATGTAGAAGTCGAAATAGTCTTTCTGCGCTCCTTTTCTAACGGGTGATATGTTTTGCACGAAGCCTGTAATTTCTCCCAGGTTTGGTTTCGAGGGACTGGCATCCATTATTATTTCTGGTTAGGGGTAGATTGGAAAATAGGGAAAAAATTGAGAAGGGAATGATTAAGTGTATTTTGTTTTTAATAGTTACTTACCATTTACCACAAGCAGTTGTAACCTTTTGGTTGTATGTTAAGTTTTGTCTTTGTTTGGTGGTATGTTTTGTGGTCATCGTCAGTTTGCGTTCTTTACGAGAACACTGAAAAGGTGAACTATGCAAACTTCCTTTTTACGAGGTTTCAACTCTCCCTAAGAATACTGTTACATTTCTGAGTCTCTATTTTCGAGTACACTTAGTTTTGTGTTATGGGGCAGGAAACTACTTTAATATTTTTGGAAGTCCTAAGAACAACATTGTATATGTTTAACTGTTAGTTCATGTTAGTTTTGACATCAAGTGTTTTGCAGCTGTTCCACCTTCACTTTATGGCTGGAATAGTGTGTTGTATGTTGAGCGAGCTAAGCTATCAAGCCTTTCTTCTTCAGTTATTCGAAAATGTAGATTGGGCAAGGTTTTTATTTTAGCAAGCCTTTCGAATGTCATAGGCTATATGACACCTGCTGAAAGTGTCTTTACCCTACTTAAAGCAACATACGGCAAACCTGCAGCACTCTCTGTTTTTCCAATATCTGTCCAAGCTTTGGACAGAGTAAGTCCCTGGCTTTTGTGTATTGTCAAGGCCCATGCGAGTCTAAGAGGCAATTGTTGCCTTTCGTGTGGTCCCGATGACACAGAGCATATTGGCACACATGATGGTATTGTTTCACTTATGGAAGGTCCTTCATAATCATCAAATTGAACGATTACTGCAATTGGCAAGTCTGGTGGCTGATGGCCATTCTTATATATAAAATCAACTACTTTTCTAGTTGCACCATTACAGAGGCCAACGCTAGGCCACAAATTCATTGTTAGCATGACTTTTGCTCCCTTGGCCAGAAATATTACAGGTTCCAGTCCAGACATTTCGTTAGCTTTCATGTTTTTGCAGTAGTGGAGGAATGACGTGCATTTATGGAGGCAACAGGTTGGCGAAGCTCCTCCAAGTTTTCCTCGTTGTAATTGGCAACCTCTTTGACAGCATAGAATAGTCTTAACTGTATCGTCAAATTCAGACGAGTCTGTGATTTTTGATGGCTGGCGAGTCAGAAGTAGTTTCCAGTCGTCCTGTGTCGACTGACCAGTCCGTAGCCTTGAGAACAATTCTCGGAATGGCTGTTGCTCAGCATTTTCACCCTTCACACGCTGGTTTACAGTCAACTTGACAACAGTGTCAAACATCTGGTAAACATGGTAACCTTGTTCTCCAATTTCACTTGATGGTTTAGTGTGGTAGAGTTGCTTGTCTCCCACTGGTGGCAGCTGAGCTGGGTCACCAACAAGTATGAAAGATTCCCCCCCCCCCCAAGAACTTTCTCGTGCAACTCTGTTGCTTGTTTGCATCGTTTATCTATCCACCCAAGGGTGCTTTGGCCAACTAGTGAATACTCATCTGTGATAATATAGTAAACTCTTTCAAGGTTCTCTTGCAGTCTATGCAAGCTTTGTCATTGAGGTTGTTTTGACCTTTATTAGCAACAGGTAACTTCAAAAGTGAGTGAATTGTCACTCCTTTTATGTTGTAGAAGGCCTTTCCTGTTGGGGCCGCAACTACACATGTATCCTGTGAGAGATGGCGGAGGGCAGCAATAACATAACTCTTTCTTATTCATGCTACGTCATTGATAATTAGATGAAGGGGTTCTTTTTTTTCACAGTTGTTGTAGAAGTGTGAAGAAACAATATGATATACAACCTGCTGCGTTTCACAAAATGTACCAATGTCTACCTACTGATGCTCTTCTACTGCATTGTTACTTGCTTGCTGTTTCTGGTTCTTTATCCACTGGGGCATTTTACCTATCTGCTGTTCTGACTGGTTGTTGCTGTCTTGTTGCCAATTGTTCATGCCATTTGTGCTTTCGTTCTCCGTTTGAAATGGAGTTCAGAGGTCCGATAAAATCATCCACTCTTCTTGAGTGATATCAGCTGTTTCAGATTCTAGGGTTCGTTTGGTTTTTGTTCTTGGTTTTGAACTACATGTTGCAACTTGTCGAGCCAATCAGGAACATGATTTTGAGCATAGGGAGTTTGCAAGAATTGGTGCCAAAAATGAACAAAGACTTCATCAGATTCTTCTTGGTTACCCCAGGCATTTCTTGGATATGATTTCCAAGGTTTGTACCGTAGGAGTTGGTATTTGCAATACAGTGGGAAGTTTTGGCCTGCAGGGTTACTTGAATAAGTAGGAAAAATTCGAGGCACAGTGTTTTTTCCTTGCTCAGTAAGTTTTCCATTTACAACTTTGAACTTTGTAGCAAACTCTGAAAAATCATGTTACTGACTTCTTGCGATCTATTGTACTGCTCACGGTTGGCATAAACATCGAGAAGTGAATTGTCAGTACAGCTCTCATCACCTTCATCTGATTGGTAAGTATGTACTCTCAGTGCCGTAGCTAGGGGAGGGGCCGGGGGGGACCCGG
>JAOBYH010149983.1:0-17974 GCA_025403525.1 Umimayanthus kanabou
AGGCTTATGAGGCAAAAAAACAAAGGAGAACAATACAACAATACCTCATAAGCCTCGCTTGCATGCACTCGGTCCCATTGTTTTCTTGCGTGCCCGCCATTTATGAATATGGCATATGGTGATCTGAACATTTGGGAGGTCGTGAGTTTGAATTGCACTGCATGGGGACAGATTTTTTCTCTTTTCTTGTGTGGGTTTAGGGCTAAATTTTCACTCAGAAGGCATTGTTTGCTATATTTATATAGCACCTCAACCTACAGTACCATGTTTATAAAACCATGTCCACTATGTATGCTTATTAGTGCTGAGCAGCCAAACCTTAATGGTTACCCCTTCACTTACAATTAGACTTGTTATTTTCACCATCAGACACAAAGTACACTACATGCCTTTTTTATGTAAGAACAAACTTTATAAGAACACCCAGGCTGAGATTTGCCCAAAAATTAAGAACAAGCTAAGAACAGTCACTAGGCTGAAATTTTGATCAGAAAAATTTAAGAATCTTGTTTAATCCTTGTACACAGATTGAGATGTACATGCATACAAAGACTTGTTAATTGCCATTAGCTGGGTCATCGGCCACTGGGAGAGTGATAAACAAACTCATGATGTTCGCGGACACTGTATTGACAGTTTCAAGTTTTTTCACATACCGCTGTATGAAACAATAGCAAACACGTTTATTAGCGACTTTTAATTGTTCCGATCAACTAATCCACTGTTGGAAATATCAGGAAATAAGAACAATTTAAGAACAACTTGAGGCTGAAATTGCCAAAAAAATAAGAACAGCTCAGCCTCAGCCGAAAGTTACTGGTTCTTATATAAAAAAAAAAAGCGTGTAACACACGACATGTTCACACATGGCAACACATGTACATCCATACACACACACACACACACACACTTACATCCATATATGTATATATGCACAAACATAGGCACATGCACTGAGCTATGGTAGAAAAACCCAGTCAGAACTAGCATTTTCGATATAAATTCTAATCTAATTGATGAAATCAAACCTCTTAGATTGTTGGACAAAACTATAACGTCCAAATTCTTCACTCTTTTTTCTGTATATACAGTGTAGCCTTAATAATTGAAAGAAAATGAATCTCAGTCAAAATAGAGTAATTGATTATTAGCTCAAAGCTATAATAAAAACTACTTGCAAGATACTGTACACATAAATGTGACATTTTTTGATATTGTAAAATGTATATGTACATGTAGTTGTTGTAATAGTTTAAAATGTATATGTAAAATTGATAAAAATCGGTTACTCCAGCTTGGTTTCAAACAGTAAGGCAATCATTGGACCTATGGTATATTTATGCTCTACACCCTTTGTGTACAGCTCTCTTTTACAGAGTGCCTGATTGCCACAAAATACTCTTGTATACTTTGTTAGTATGTATAATATAAATATATATGTATAAATTTTATAGTTAAAGCATGCAATCTCTGACTATGTTAGTTTACAATGATCAGGAAATTAGGGACTGAGTCAGGAGTCCAATTCAGTCTGTAATCGTTACGAGTGATAAAGAAAATTGAATGAGTGTGGAGCACGAATCGATTTTGTTTTCACAACTAATGATTACAGACAGAACTGGACAACACTAAGTGCTATTACAAATTTATTATAAAAAATACAATTTCCGAAAATGAAAGAAAAAATAAACAAAGCTGTAAGTTGTAAACTGTAGTAAAGAAAATCTTTAATAATACTATATTCTCGTTGTTGATTGGCCAGGAACTCAGGTTGTGATTTGTTTTTTCAACTGCCCAATAACAGGTGTTTGATAACAGCATTTTGTTATTGGACACTGTTGGATAAATGATTTTGTTGTCATATTAAAGAAAAATAGAGTGTTGAATGAGCCAATCAGATATTTATATATTTGAGGAAATTGTTTATTCTTATTGAATTATTTTTGTTATTAATGGCCGCGCCGGGCTCAAACCAGCTTAATACATGTAATTACAGTTATTTTTGTCGAAAGATCAATGGAAACTACTAGGTCAAAGAGTAAACAGTATCAGCTGCCCTTTGAAAACACTTTTAGCAGTTGGGGTAGCTAGTGCAAATAAATTTTTGGTGGTGCATTTAACGTTAGTAAACTGGTTTCACAAGTGCACGGGCAAGAGAAGCTGGACTTTGAACCAAGATGTGAGCATGTTAATTTGGATTAGAGCTAATTTACATGTATATATATATATATATATTGTATATGCTCATAATTAAGAAATTTTCTGCAAATCTGTCTCTGGTAGGATATGTATGATTTCCTGCGTGAGTACCAGTGTTACTGTGGATGTTGTCAGAAGGCTCGTACAGACATTAAGAACAAGCAGAATCTTACTCCTCTCACACTTGCTGCGAAATTGGGTCACATTGAGGTACACTACATCATTGATATAATATATATATAATTATACCATTGTTACAATCTTGAACTGTTAATTTAGTCAGGATAGATAGATCAAGTTTAGTGGGTTCTTAAAACAAGGTATGAAATTGGTCTGAGTCGATCGTATCATAAAATATGTAGGTTTAATAGTGAAACCATTCGCAATATTTGAATATATTAAACAGTAGTCCACCAGTCTTAAACTACTACGTTTTTGTGCTGGATTACCAAGAACTGACCAACCAGCTACAGTAGCTGTACGAGTAGCTCTTTGAAAGAATCATTTACTCAAAACATTCCTTCATAGTTTCATATTTTGTGTGACTCAGTTCCTAGTTTTTGCAGTCTTCAAAACTAAATCCAAAAGCGTTTATACTCAGATCAATCCATCCATTCACCATTTTTGAGTTTCTACTCCTTCTTATTTAGAAATTGCAATGAGGATGAGAGTGGGGGCCATGTTTTTCATCACTTCACAGAGAGTGCAAGGAATGCTTTCGTTTTATGATGTCTAGCTACATGTAGCTGTCTTAGTTAACAAAGTGCAATTATTTGTAATAAACTGACGAATAGTGTATGACGAGTATTTAAATTTACTGTGGTCGTGTTCCCTTTTTAAAAACTGTAAGGACTAGTAAGTTTGGCTTTTGTGCCAGTAATATTGCAGACTCACTAAACCACTGACTAGTTAGCACCTAAAATGTTAGTTTTGGGTACAGCTGCCCTTCATATCACAATTTTGCAAGTTTTGCAAACTATTTGTCCAAAATCAGTTGATCTAAGTACAGCTCTGTGTATGATTCAATCTACCACAATTGTCAATTACTTTTAGATTTAGTGTTTTAACACTAAAAAAAATACAATTAAAATTGTATTTCTTGACAGTGCCAAAAAGCGATTATACTGTATACATGTAAATTAAAGCTCAAAATTGTTTTCCTCAAATATTTTAGATGTTTCATCACATCCTAAATCAAGAGCGAGAAGTATTCTGGAAATATGGAGAGGTTACATGTGCTGCATTCCCTTTAAAGGATCTTGATACTGTGAGTAGCATTCTTCAGTTGTTGCAGGCTGAACTTGCAGGCCTTCTCCTGGTGTAACAATAACTATAGCCTGGTAGCCATTACAAAGGTTACATGTATGTGATTGTGTTCGTGCACATTGTTTATGGTAACCTCATCTGTTCGCATTATGATTTAATAAACATTTTGGGGAGAAACTACTACAGTTCAAATTTTTTTAACAACTTTATTTGGGACTTATTGCCTTATTGTTTAATGGCTACTCTGATACCAGATCAGCTAGATCGCAGTGCGTCAGAGTAGCGTGTTAGGTCTGCAGAGACTTGTGAGTGAGTCAGTTAATGATAGTTGGCTCTTACAAGTTCATCTACCAGCGTTTGGGCAAGCTGTTAAACTAGTCTGTAAGTTAAAGTAAACACAATGAAGATTATTCTGTTGATCAGTCTTTCTGTCTGGACGGACATCAGACGCGTCAGTCAATCAGTCAGCCATCATATATTTTGGACATAGCTTTATAAACAGATGGACATTAATCAACCAATCAATTGATTGATCAATCGATCAATCAGTCATTTAATATTAAATCACCACAAACAACCATTTCGATATTAAGCTAGAATGCTGCTGTTGTTGTTCTTGTTGTTGTGTGATTCTTCCATTGATCTGTTTTAAAAGTAATCAATCTTGATGTCAGGTCAGTGGTTTCAATGTAGCTTGCTAGTTGAAGTTTTGTTCATAATTTCTACATTGACATCTTATTTACACTTTTTGATAAGTAACTTCCATTTAATTATGCAATCTGCTTGTTAATGTGACTGTGTCAACTTTCTTGCCTTGAAGGTTGGCCCTGATGGAAAAATACTTGAAGAGTCAGCACTCAATATTATTATATACGAGGTAGGTAACACAGAATTGCTTGAGATGCAGGGTACTGTTGAGATGGATGGTAAGACAGAATTGCTTAAGATGAACGCCAGAACTGAGTTGGTTACGACGAACATTAGAATAAAACTGACTGAGGTTGACGTTAGAACAAAACTGGTTCAGATTGATGTTAGAACAAAATTGGTTGAGGTGGACGTTAAAACAAAACTGGTGGAGATTGACGTTACAACAAAACTGGTTGAGGTTGGCGTTAGAACAGAACTGGTTGAGGTTGGCGTTAGAACAAAACTGGTTGAGGTTGACGTTAAAACAAAACTGGTGGAGGTGGACATTAGAACAAAACTGGTTGAGGTGGACGTTAGAACAAAACTGGTTGAGGTGGACGTTAGAACAAAACTGGTTGGGGTGGACGTTACAACAAAACAGGTTGAGGTGGACGTTACAACAAAACTGGTTGAGGTTGACGTTAGAACAAAACTGGTTGAGGTGGACATTAGAACAAAACTGGTTGAGGTGGACGTTAGAACAAAACTGGTTGAGGTGCACATTAGAACAAAACTGGTTGGGGTGGACGTTACAACAAAACTGGTTGAGATGGACGTTACAACAAAACTGGTTGAGGTTGACGTTAGAACAAAACTGGTTGAGGATGACGTTAGAACAAAATTGGTTGAGATTACTGAAGAACAAAACTGGTTGAGATGGACATTAGAACAAAACTGGTTGAGGTGGACATTAGAACAAAACTGGTTGGGGTGGACATTAGAACAAAACTGGTTAAGATTGACGTTAGAACAAAATTGGTTGAGATTACTGAAGAACGAAACTCGTTGAGGTGGACGTTAGAACAAAACTGGTTGAGGTGGACATTAGAACAAAACTGGTTGAGGTGGACGTTAGAACAAAACTGGTTGAGGTGGACGTTAGAACAAAACTGGTTGAGGTGGACGTTAGAACAAAACTAGTTGAGGTGGACGTTAGAAGAAAACTGGTTCACATGAACATTAGAACAACACCGGTTGAGGTGAACGTTAGAACGAAACTGGTTCAGATGGACATTTGTAGAACAACACTGGCTGAGTTGAACGTTGGAACAAAACTGGTTAACATTGAGATGGAGGGTAGGACTGAGTTGATTGAGTTGGAAGGCTGAGTTGGTTAAGATGGAGGGTAGGACTGACCTGATTGAAATGGAGGGTAGGACTGAGCTGGTTAAGATGGAGGGTAGGACTGACCTGATTGAGATGGAGGGTAGGACAGAACTGGTTGAGATGGAGGGTAGGACAAAACTGGTTGAGATGTAGGGTAGGACTGACCTGACTGAGATGGAGGGTAGGACTCAGCTGATTGAGATGGAGGGTAGGACTGACCTGATTGAGATAAGGGTAGTTGATATGGAGGGTTTGACTGACCTGGTTGAGATGGAGGGTAGGACTGGCCTGATTGAGATGAAGGGTAGGACTCGGCTGATTGAGTTGGAGGGTAGGACTGAACTGGTTGAGATGGAGGATAGGACAGAATTGGTTGAGATGGAGATTAGGACTGAACTGGTTGAGATGGAGGATAGGACAGAATTGTTTGAGATGGAGATTAGGACAGAGCTGGTTGAGATGAAGGATAGGACAGAACTGGTTGAGATGGAGGGTAGGACAGAACTGGTAGAGATGAAGGGTAGGACAGAACTGGTTGAGATGGAGGGTAGGACAGAACTGGTAGAGATGAAGGTTAGGACAGAACTGGTTGAGATGAAGGGTAGGACAGAACTGGTAGAGATGGAGGGTAGGACAGAACTGGTTGAGATAAAGGGTAGGACAGAACTGGTTGAGATGGAGGGTAGGACAGAACTGGTTGAGATGGAGGGTAGGACAGAACTGGTTGAGATGGAGGGTAGGACAGAACTGGTAGAGATGAAGGGTAGGACAGTACTGGTTGAGATGGAGGGTAGGACAGTACTGGTTGAGATAGAGGGTAGGACTGAGCTGGTTGAGATGGAGGGTAGGACAGAAGTGGTTGAGATTGAGGATGGGACAGTACTGGTTGAGATGGAGGGTAGGACTGAGCTGGCTGAGATGGAGGATGGGACAGAAGTGGTTGAGGTGGAGGGTAGGACTGAGCTGGTTGAGATGGAGGATGGGACAGAAGTGGTTGAGATTGAGGATGGGTCAGTACTGGTTGTGATGGAGGGTAGGACTGAGCTGGCTGAGATGGAGGGTAGGACTGAGCTGGTTGAGATGGAGGATGGGACAGAAGTGGTTGAGATGGAGGATGGGACAGTACTGGTTACGGTGGTTGAAATGGAGGATACAATTGAGCTGGTTTGTAGGGAGGTTAGAGTGGAGTGGATAGATTGTCGGTAGGGGGAATAAGAGGTATGAGTGGGCTGTTTGAGTTTGAGGGTAGGTCTTTCTTTCAGCAGCTTCCCGGAAACAATGAACTATGCAATACCTTTATAGAGTTAGTTATTTGTTACAACCACATTTATTCTTTGTTGAAGATGTCCCCAGAATTATATTTTGAGTAATTTATCTAATTCTGAAAAGTAATTATTTCCCTCCAAAGGAAAGCAAAAATCATCTCGACCTCCTTGATGGGATCATTCACAACATGTTGAAAGAAAAGTGGAGACTTGGATGCAGATTCAGGTACTAGTATTTGCAGCATTATGTTTCACCTCCATTCAAATCAAGGGTGCAGTACAACCTTAGCTATGTACACGCGTTACTGCCAAACGTTTAAAGCAGGCACACACAGTGTGACCAGGTTCGTTCAGAGTGGAACAGCAACCTACTGTACCTGATATAACTTGTGTCGTTTTTCATTCTAAGCCACGATATTTAAAGTGTGATTAAGACGTCCGTCTACTTTGGTTTGTTGCTGGTGCATAAAAGCTGCCCAGCATATTGTAAACAAAGTATAGTCATGGTAAGACGATGAAAAGTGATTGAAATGAGATTTAGAAACTGTGTGTCAACCCTGAAACATTGTTGAGTGTTTGTAGAATACAATACTTCATGTTTAGTTCAAGAACGGGAATACGTGAAAGATACGACCGCACAGTTGAATGGTATTATTCCAACAGTGAAAAACCACCTATACACGCCAACATATGTCATTTTCATAAATAGCTGCATTATTTGACATTAATAATGGTTAAAACTCTTTTTAAAGTTTACACGAATAGGCCAAACTCCCACATGAGCACAGCTTGCACTAAACATATAACAAAGAAATCTTGACGATGTTGCGGTCATTGTTACTTTACTATATTTATAACAATTTACAACAACTACATTGTACTTTTGATTTGTTTTAAAACGTAGCAGTTGATGTTCGGCTCTGCTATCATTTTCAGATTCCACCAGCTGCTTGCACTGTACATACTCTACTTGTTGGTTGTGAGTGTGGCACTGTACTTGAGGCCAGTTGGGGTGAGACATTGGTATAAGCTACTACAGTAATTATATGTGTATACCAAACTGCTACTTTTGGAAGATAAAAATCAATTGATATCGAAGTAATGACACGTAAGAGTCGACCTTCTTTGTGAAGCAAATGCTGGAAGGGAATTCGTGTTTTTCTTGAGGTCAGTGCGCCAGTAAACTGTACCGCTGTACCCAAATGGTAAAGTCAGTCTTTGCATACTTCTTAAACAGTTTTTAGCTACCTTTGATCCCCGGTCTTAAGAAAAAAAGTGGTCACGTGTAGAGTCTGACATATTTCCAAAGATAATGTAGAAAAAACAACCAAATGCCTTCAGTCGACAAAGAAATCAGGAAAAGAAAACGGATATGGATTGGTCAGGTGCTCAGAATGGGCTCACACAGAGACCCAGAATTGCTTTGGAATAGGAAGGTAGACCTTGACGATGAAGACCATAAAAATGAAGAAGTACAGTGACAAGTGAAAAAAAGAAGTTAGGATAGAGATCATGATCCAAAGCAAAAATTAGAACAAGAAACGGTGTAAGTTGGAGAAGAAATTGGTCTGCAGCAGAATACAGAGCAAGTAACAGAGTAGCAAGGAGACATTTTAATTATAATAATAAACTTTATTTAATGAGGGTAGGACTTCACAGTTAAAACTAATAAACTTCTGGCACTCCCCTAGAGTAGGAATAAATCATGGTCCACAGCAGAATACCGAGCAAGAAACACAGTAAAATAGATTGTCCTCAGTAGAACATAGAGAAAGAAAGAGAGTAGGATATAGATCATGGTCCTCAGTAAAACACATAGAAAGAAACCGATTAGGATGGAGATCATGGTTATCAACACAACGCAGGCCAAGAAACAGAGTAGGAAAGAGATCAAAGACCTCGGTAGAACTCACAACAAACAGAGCAGGATAGAGATCAAGGTCCACAGCGGAATACACAGCAAGGGACAGAATAGAATTGCCTGTAGCAGCACTCAGAGCATGAAACGGATTAGGATGTAGATAATGGTCCGCAGCAGCAGAAATTGTAAGGAAAAGATTTGGATGACATCATAGTCCTCAGCAGCACACATTGTAAGGAACGGATTAGGGTGGAAATCATGGTCCGTAGCAGAACACATAGTAAGGAACAGATTAGGATGGACATTAGTCCGCAGCAGCACACATTGTAAGGGATGGATTAGGATGGAGATCATGGTCCGCAGCAGCACACACAGTAGGAACAGATTTGGATGGACATCGTAGTCCGCAGCAGAACACACAGTAGGAACAGATTTGGATGGACATCATTGTCCGCAGCAGAACACACAGTAGGAACAGATTTGGATGGACATTGTCCGCAGCAGAACACACAGTAGGAACAGATTTGGAGGGACATTGTCCGCAGCAGAACACACAGTAGGAACAGATTTGGATGGACATCAAAGTCCGCAGCAGAACACATTGTAAGGAACGGATTAGGATGGAGATCATGGTCCGTAGCAGACCACATTTCAGTTTGTATATATGTAACACATTGGACCAAATAAAGATTGTTGTTGTTGTAGATTTCAAAATTACAGACAAGTTAATAACTTCAATTGAGGCTCTACTATCTACTAAAATTCTCTGAGGTCGTCTTGTTGGAAATATTTAAGATTCGGAAGCATATCTGGAGAGAATATTTTGTTGCAGGTGTGTTGCATAAGTCACTGATTTATATTCTTAGCATTTTGGATATTGTAACGGGAGTATCCCACCGACTTTCTCACGTTTTTGTACTTTTTCGATAAGTGTGTAAGTCGCTGCTAAAACTTCAACAAAATCTCGAAAACCACAACAAAGATAATCTTCGTATCGCTTTGTTTCTTACCAGAAAGGTTTTAGCCAAAATCTTGTGTATAGCTTATTATTTATCTTCATTAATTCATTCGTATAATTGTAATAGATAGTTCATATAATCTTAATAAAGCGTACTTTTGTAGGATCCAAATTGTG
The DNA here is from genome assembly GCA_025403525.1 of Umimayanthus kanabou. Classification (NCBI taxonomy): domain Eukaryota; kingdom Metazoa; phylum Cnidaria; class Anthozoa; order Zoantharia; family Parazoanthidae; genus Umimayanthus; species Umimayanthus kanabou. The sequence continues at coordinate 9,743 of JAOBYH010149983.1, forward strand.
TGACCTCTCAGCCGGATATTGTGTTTGGTGGTAATACGACCATGAGCAACATGTTCAACGGCTCGTTTACTAATACCACTTTGCGGGAGAAATGTGACCCATGTTACCTTCGTAGCAGCATATATCTGTCAACCAAGCACCAGGTTTGTAGTGTACACAATGACTTGTCAGTACCCTGCTAGCATAGGCTCTGTTGAAACCATGATTATTTGTTCAGTTTGTGAGATCTGGGATGTGTATTTTTTTAATATAAAATATTCTGACTAAAGTTATTTGTGGAAAGCAAGACAACCACGTGGCATCAGTTTTGAGAAAATTATTTTTGGAAGATTATTGAACTCTCGGAAGCCTGTAATCACTGACAGCATATGCAGTTGTTGCCTCTTATTTACGACGAGTTCATCAACACCACACAACGTCATATTTTCAATTTTTTTATTTAGTAGTAATGTTTTGGACTCGCGAATCACAAGTCACAATAGATCAGATGGGACGTACTTGCGGTTTGAATGTTCTTTATGTTTACTTGCAGGGCTATAGCTACCATCGTGCCAGACGAAACATTTGACACATCTTAACTGTTCCATTTTCGATTTTCCCCCGCATTGCAGAAAACTTACTTAATAATTATTTTTGTTATTACTAAGCTAAAGCAATCGGATCTTCTGTAACATTGAGGAAAATGTTGCCACACCCTTTTTCCCCAATCCTGAGTAACTCTCCCTTTCGGAACTCAGGTTTTCTGCCTCGTCTTGATTTGTGGCCCTCTTGCGGCCCATACATGTATTTACTTGCCAGTGTCTTAATGACTTCCAGAAAAATTCAACAGAAACTGTACAAGATAATTGCCAATAAGTAAATTAGTATTGTATAACATTCTTCTTTGTAATCTTTGAATTTTAGGTTCGGGGTGCCTTTGAGATTTTAGCAAACCTTATGGCGTTCTTGTACATTTTTATCATAATCCATGAAATGGTAGTCCAGGGATTTAAGACTATCTTTTGGAGCCTGGTAAGTGAGAAGTCTATCATGTGTTTCCAGTATCAGTTCCATGTTCTGAAAAAAGGGCTGGTTATTGAATGGCGTCTTATTTTTCCAGGCAGTTGATGATTGCCTTTTTCTAGAGGATTTCTTACTTCCACAAATAGCAGGAATATGCAGCATACACTAAGATAATATATTAGAATGTCTGTTGAATATTTTGGATTCAGGCTCGTTAAAATTTCGTTTAAATTTCTAAAAGTTGTTTGTACATTGATATATTAGTATCGTAAAAGAATAACAACATTCTCAAGTTCGCCCCATTTGACCTAATCGTGTCACGATTAGGATTTTCAACAACATGCTTGTTGGGACTTCGGAGTTTTTTTGGTGTATCACGAAGTTTCTCCTTATTTTATGATTTCTGTCAATCCTAAGATGTCTATTTCGTACTGAACTTTTCAAAATTCTTTGTTTGACTAATTTTGTACAAGAGATTGTTATATCAACTACCAATTATGTTTACGATATATGTGTAGGTATGGAACCTTCATATATTGTGTTTTTGGAAATTTGTCTTGTGTTCATAGCGGTAACACTAGTTTCTGACAAATAAATATATTTGAAAATACCATCTTGTTTCGCCATATGCCTTGTACATGCACATGTATTTGTATGATATATGTAATATAGTTCAAGTGTTTCATTAGTATAGTTTTAAACTTTGTAAAAGTATGCAATAAATAGTACCGCCCTTTTGAAGTTGTCCCCAAATGAATTGCCCCACAATGTTTTGATAGTAGTTAAATAAATGTATATGAAAACGATTATCGTAACAGGTTCACAATCCCCTGCGAGGCCTTTTTGCAGTTTCCTGTTTCTTATTGCCTGGAGCGCTTGTGTGTAGATTCACATGCTACGAACCACTGGAGGATTATCTGACTGTGATTGCTTTAACATTGGCCTGGCCATATTCACTGATGTTTTGTAGGTACGTTTGTGTAACAACAGCAGTGGCGGCGACAACAACACCAACATCAACAACCACAACAATAACAGTAACAATAACAACAACAACAACAATAGTACCAAAAAAATAATATATATATCATGCAAATTAACATAACACCAGTAAGAACTAAACAGTCCGAAACCTACGCTACATTGATGGCTTTAACGATTGCCATAACGATTTTAGATTAAGACTGGAGACTGAATTTCTCAGATTCTAAATGGAAGTAAGTAAATCCCAGTGTTAGAGAAGTTGATGGTATTCACTGGTTCAAAGCAGTTTTAGGACCTTGCCGGCGATTTTTATTTCCGCAATATAGCTTAAGATTAGGCACTGGCGAAATTGTTTTCACTTTAAGTCAATTGTTCTTGATTTCGCTTCTAATTGGCACGTTTTTCATTTATCGGCGAGCTGAGTTACTCAACACACGCCCAAAAAGGTCTTGCGGTTTAAAAAAACTGTTCATGCCGTGATTGGCTCAAACCCACGTGCGCAATAATATTTTACATGTACATTACTGCAGCAACTGGCAAAATGTTGGGCTCCATGAAACAGCCTACAAAATTAGGCATATTTTCTGAAAGTTTTTTTTAACCCTGATTGTGTTGAAGCTGGATGACGTACGTGTAACAAATATCAGTAATGGTTCGTTATGTAAGCCAAGGTGTGCATCGATTACAGCTCGCAGAAGTGGAAATGTTTCTTTAATCAAACATTTGTAAAATCCATCTTAGCTTGATGCTACTTACAACAGTAATAACCTTAATGCCACTTTGCTTTGCCAATCAATAGCTAGTCGTTCTTACCTACATGTTGTACGTTGATGCCACTCTGCTGAACAAATCAATAACTATTCGTTCTTATCTGCATGTGGTACATTGAATTATTGATGCCACTCTGCTGGACCAATCAATTTCTTCACAGAATGTAAGTCAAAATAGACGGAAATGATAGATCTTTATGCCAATAAACAATAAATCGAGTTTCATTGGCAGAAAAAATAATTATGGCGTTTAATAAATGATCTTGTACAGCAACTATTTTTGCTGAGGGGACGTTTATTCAAGTAATGTGTCATAATTCCGTCTATTTTGACTTACATTCTGTGAACTTTCAAAAACTCCAATTTTTTACAGCAAATATAACTAGTCGTTCTTATCTGCATGTGGTACAATGAATTATCGATGCCAAAATTCTGGACCAATCAATAGCTAGTCGTTCTTACCTAAATGTTGTACGTTGAATTATTGATGCCACTCTGCTGGACCAATCAATAGGTAATAATAAGAGTAATAATAACAGTAATAATAATAATAATATCGTTTCAGGAGCATCCTCAAAGCTCGATGCTCTTACAAAAAACAAAAATTGACAATTAACTAAAAAAAATAAAGATTAAATATCATTAAAACTAAAATCATCTAGTAGTCATTCTCATCATCATGTAGTACATTGAATTATTGATGCCACAATGCTGGACAAATCAATAGCTAGTCGTTCCTACCTACATGTTGTACGTTGAAACGTTGATGAAGAATAGCTGAATTATGACTGTGAACAAGGCTCTAGCATAAGTCTGTGTCTACAATATGCTTTGAAAAGTTTATCATTGTTACTTTCATTTATGAGTATTCAAAGGTGAATATATTTACGTGGTTTCTACTAAAAGTTTAATTTATCCACGTTCTGTAGAAAATTGTGTTATAATGCGATAGTTTAAACTGTTGTTATGTCCAATTTCTTGCTTTCAGGGGTTTCTCGCTAACTGGATCTTTTGTGGTGATGATCTACCGCATGATCAAGAAGGACTTCATTGTTTTTATTATAATTTTCCTAATATTTGTCATAGGGTTCTCACAAGGTGAGTGGAATCCCTTAGATTCAGTACACAAGTACTCTTGTAGTACAGGAACATGGACATAAAGAAATACTTTTTGGCACCATCACAGCAGAAAATAATATATTTGACATAAAATTCCTTTGCTTCCCTGACACATTTTATTTCTGCAGCCTTCATGTTCGATGGTGTAATGGATAGGCATTTCTCAGAGTTGAGTTGGAGTTTTTAGATACCAGAAATGTTTTGTTCCTCTGCAATTGAGGCTTTTGATTTTGAAAAAGTATTTTTTGATAAAATGAAGTAACATTTCTTGAAAGGTTTTGAATTGAAGGTCTTTTTATGTATCTTGTATCTCTTTTAGGAAATCAGTCTTAGGAGTTGATTGTGTGCAGTTTTGATATCGTTGGTGTTGATTGGGAGAATAGCACTGTTTTTAGGAAAAACCTACTCAATTTCACAGAGTAAGTTAAAATGTTGCATTGCGAGAAAGCACATTTGAGAAAGAGAAGGAAAATACAACAGAAGGTGCAAATAAGTACTGTAACCCTTTCCACAAAATCAAAATATCACTCTCTTACTTGCTCATCTAGTATCTTTAGTTTTCAGCAATACTTCATTTTTCCATTATTTTGTGACATTTATTAAGCACTGTAATGTTTCAGCAATGTTCTTAGTGACACATGGCTACGTGGATCCCGATGATCCCCAGCACATGTTTAGCCGCTGGTTTGCATCCGGACTTGCTCACATACTGATGTCGCTTGGTGGCTTCCAGGTTGGTGTTGCAGTTCAAACTAGTGAATATTACTTTTTGTGCACTCTCATTGTGATTGGCTAATCAAGCTGGAAATTTCACATGGTCTTCTGCGCTTGTATGAGTGAACATCACGTATATCCAAATTATGTTCACCTCCAGTTTGGAGGGAGCAGATGAGAAGGGAGATGGCATCCTTACTCCCATAAACAAGACAGCTACACCAGGATATTCAATAAAAATCGCAAAATTTGATTTGAATTCAACAGCGAGATTATAACCTTGAAAACAAAGAAACTGTCTAGTCAGCGGTTAGAATAGAATTTTTTACCTTTTGCTGGAAACCAAATTCTGCTGTTCTTGTTCACTGGTTTTGTGTATACTAAACCGAATGTCCATCACTAACTAGGCACCGTCAGTTCGGGAATAATTGTTTATTGTGGAACTGATACCAGTCTAAACACAGTAGTTGCTGTTTTACAGGGCTGCCGTCCCGAGTTTTGGGACAATTGGAAGAAAAAAATAATGAAAATTGTTTGTGTATATTTCGTTCGAAGTTTTGGCCAGGCAAGAGGAATTGTTCAACGAATATATCATTTCATGTGAACAAGTTGTTTTATGGACCACATTATGGCCACTATCGATGGATATGTACCTAGAATGGAAGATGAGAAAGCCAGAGCTGTCCTAACTCCCCTAAAAACACGGGTGATGCTCGATATACCAAGTGAGGTGCCATCGTTCATTGTTTCATAGTGACAGTACATTGTTGCGTTCTTTGTGACGCAACTCAGGGTTGATTGTCACTTGTTATATCGAACATAACCCAAAAACACTGTATAACTGATAATTGAGTAACAGCTTATTATTACTGTAAATAATATTCTGTTATGTCAATAATAATATTTATATTAGAATTTTTTGTAGTTGCTAACGTCTGTCATGTTTTTCCTTTTTCAGGATTTGGTTGAGCAGCTTTTGGATTTCGATACTCCGTATAAAATTTTAGGGCTGGTACGTTTACACTCATTGCTCAGTACAATGCAATTCGTTACTCAAATCCAAAATTCCGAAAGAAAAAGAAACATTTCAATGTAATACCTTTGGTTTAATTTGCCTTGTCGCAATTGACGTTGTTGACTTTACTACAGTTCGTTACCTCTAATTATTTTCATGATATCCAGATTGGCAATACGTGTTTTAAGCTAGCGGCTCAGTTGGTGCGTTCTCTCAATGCTCCGTACTTCGTTACTCTTCGTTAGATTGTTGGAATTCAGCACCAAGACATATGTTCTTCTGTGCAAAAACTGTTAAATATTTCGAATTTGAAATTTGCTATCGATTTTGTTTTTGAAAAAAGCCTTCCAGTTGTTAACTAACCTTTAGCGTACATAACCTTGTGGTTTTCTTTAAGGCAACCTCACCGTGATATCTCTGTACGCACTAAGCAGCTACAGGCATCGAGTCATCCGTATTTGGAATCAGTAGTTGGAATTATTCATATCAAGTTCCTATTTTGTTTAGATAATGTTCATTGGATACCTGGTGATTAATGTGTTGTTGACTGTCAACATGTTGATTGCGATGATGGGAAACACGTACCTCGCTGTTGCTGAAACAAGGAAGGAATGGACCCGACAGGTTGGTGCTGCGCTTCTGTTTACATGGTGAAAACTATTGAAAATTCTTATTCCTACTCATTACTTTCTCCTGCTCCTCCTCCACATCCTGCTCCTCCTCATTCTCCTGCTCCTCGTCCTCGTCCTCTTGCTCTTCCTCCTCCGCTCCTCATCCTGCTCTTCATCCTCATCCTCCTACTCCTCCTCCTCATCCTGCTCCTCATCCTCCTCTCCTCATCCTCCTCCTCTTGCTCCTCATCCTCTTCCCTGCTCCTCCACCACCTGCTCCTCATCCTGCTCCTCGACCTCCTCCTGTTCCATCTACTTTTCATCCTCCTCCACCTCTTGCTCCTCATCCTGCTCCTGCTCCTCATCCTCCTCCTCTTACTCATCCTCCTCCTGCTCTTCATCCTCATCCTCCTTCACCTCCTGCTCCTCATCCTCCTCCTCTTGCTCCTCATCCTCCTGCTCCTCATCCTTCTCCTCCTGCTCCAACCCCCACCTGTTCCTAATCCTCGTCCTCCTCCTCCTCTGGCTCATCCTCCTCCTGCTTTTCATCCTCCTCCTCATCCTGCTCCTCATCCTCCTGCTCCTCCTCCATCTCCTGCTCCTCATCCTCCCCGTGCTCATCCTCTTGCTCCTCCTCCACTCCTCGTCCTGATCCTGTCCCCCCATCCTCCTCCTCCTGCTCCTCATCCTCCTCCTTCCTCATCCTCCTCATCCTGCTCCTCATCCTCCACCTGCTGCTCCTCATCCTCCTCCGCTCCTCATCCTGCTCTTCATCCTCCTCATCTTGATCCTCATCCTCCTCCTCATCCTGCTCCTCATCTTCCTCATCCTACTCCTGCTCCTCATCCTCTTCATCCTGCTCCTCATCCTCCTCATCCTGCTCCTCATCTTCCTCATTCTGCTCTTCATCCTCTTCATCCTGCTCCTCATCCTCGTGCTCCTCATCCTCCTGTTCCTCATCCTGCTCTTGCTCCTCCTCCTCCTTTTCTTGCTCCTTCTCCTGCTTCTGATTGATTCAACGCATTCCAGAGCCGCCCTTAAAAACGTGTGGATTAATAGAAAAGCACTTCATTTTATGTGTCTTAAGTGGCAACTTAGGAAAATTCAACATGCAGTATTTTATATGTATGGTTAAGTGGGGTTGCTATTTTTAAAAAATACTTCAGTATTTAAATTATGTCAATCTTAGTGGTCAACTATTGTGCTGGCAATGGAGAGGATGTTGAACCCCAAGCAGCGCCTGGCCATGCAGAGAGCTTACTCCCAGCCATTGACTTCAACAGGCGAGAGGGCACTGGTGATGAGGCTTCACAAGCACGAAGATTATAACCAGGTACACTACACTATTATTTGATCAGTTTCTCTATCAATTTAAGGGTGGTGTGAACGCACTCAACAGTGCACCATTATTTCTGGTAGATTACTAGTTGCGGAATTGCTTTGAAGTTTGGAAACGTTTTCAAGCGTCTTAGTCATACGAAAAGAATGTTAAATTGTGTTATGGAATGCCTGGGTTAAGCAGAGCGTTTAGATGATTGAGATTGAGAGGAAATACTTGAACGTTGAGTAGATAATTGCCAGTGGTCTTGATCTAACTTAAAGTCTCCATCATCATCACCATCATTAATATCGTCATCATCTTCAGCATCACTTAATTTAGGAGTATTTTGTTCACCTTCAAAATACAAACGCGCATAAACGTACATTATTTATAATATAATATAATGTAATATAATATATGATATGACATGATATGATATGATATGATATGCAGAAAGTTAAAAGTTACAATAACCATCGCTAAGAGACAAGACACAATATTGATAAAATAATTGACTACTATAATGAATTACTAATATAATGTGTAGAAAATTTTAACAAAAAGAAACATTTACACGGGATAAAACAAGGCAATAAAGAGCTCAGTAAAATGTAATTAATTAACAATTATTCTACGAGACCGCACTGAATATTAGCTGATAAATAACAGATGAGCACGGAGCGCGAATCTGTTATA
>JAOBYH010149984.1:0-10758 GCA_025403525.1 Umimayanthus kanabou
GACGGAAGCAGAGGTGGAGACGGTGACGGAAGCTACCAGAGTTACATCCTAGTGAGAACCGACAAGGGACCGACAGAAGCGAAGAGGGAAGCATCACCTCCGTGTATAGTATGGCAGATGAAGATTTTTTGCTTTTGTTGGTTTTGACATTGCTTCGCATTCAGAGAGGAAGGCGTAATCTAACTGATTTGAGAAGGAGAACAACTTTGGTCAGAGAGTTATTTGCGGACAGAAAAACCTAAAGTGAATATTGAAACCTTGTTTTGGTCATGATCAGGAGCTATATTTTCGTTATGTCAGATTCCATCCCTTTTTTTCCGAAGATTCTCCTTTTTAGGGAACAATCTCCTTAAAATAAACGTTTTGAAAATTTGTATTTTGCAGTTTGGCAACATATTTTAAAGTGATTCATAAATTTAAAAAAACATTTGCAATCTATTTTTTACTTAATTCAGGGACTGGAAAGGAGCATTTTCATTGGCTCATCCTTCCGTTTCCTTTTGGCATCGTGGTTTGACCTGTGGTTTGAGGTAAGCGGTTTCGCAAAAAACACCACGTCGCCATCATGTCCTTCAAAATGGCGAGAAATACTCAAAGCTCATAAAACTTGCAGCTCGTCCTTTAGTGAAACCACCCCTATCAGGGAAGTCAAACAGCTTAAGTCTATAAGAAGGATGCAACAGTCCGAAAACGAAAAATCCAGACGAAAGCAGCAAGCAGGAAGTGTTGTACACAAGGCGATAAAAACCCTTATGTGAACCCACATGGAAGAGTCCAAGAAAACAAAAACGGATATGTAACCGTTGCAGAAAAGAATAAGCTGCGATGTGATGTCTGTAGGGAATTAATAGGCAAAAACAAAAGATGTTACCAAGCTTATGAAATCTGCAAAACACACACAAGAAAAGAAAGCTATAAAGAAATGCAAGAAGAAAGACCAATCGCGTTTGGTTCAAAGCTTTGTGTCACCTGGAATCCCACTTGCTGAAAATTTATCGCCTGCACCCATTCCTGGAAAAGAATGGACACAGGCTGAATTCTCAGAATCACCTGAATGAGTTGATCTCATCTGTCCTTGAGAAAGAGAAAGAAGCATTAAAGGCAGAATTATCGGTAGTCCAGGCGGTCTCGATAATTTTTTATGGGAAAACTCGAGTTACAAACAAGTTACAAACCCTCAACCCTTAACATTATCCAAACCAGTTTTACTATTATGCAGGATAAAGATTTGTTGCCGAACATGCTAGAAAGATGTAGAAAATGTACGATTGCGCGCAGCACGGTAGCGACCTTTGGAGTGATTGTGATGTCACGTGTTGCTAGGAAACTCGCACCATCAAAAGTGGATCAATCTTTTCGCAGGTTGTCACTTTGTGAGAGCTTATGACACAGTTCAGTGCAAAAAAATTAAAATTTTACAAAGTACAAAAACTATCGTAAAAAAGCGTCAAAACACCTTAAAAAGAGAACAGCGAAAAGATTCAAGGAAGGCAAGACCTGCGACTCTATTAAAATCACGGCTGTAAATCTAAGTGTATCTTGCAATCTTTTGAAAAGTTTTTCTCTCAGCAATTTTGAAAACTCCAAGCCTATATAAAGATCGTTTCTATAAACGAAATCAAAATAATTCAGGACGTTCTCGTACTACCTTATCTGAAAATGGAATTTCATGCTTGTCATTTGTTTACTATATTTGGTATATTTCCATAATCAGTTTAGCACCATCATTTGACTAGCGAAAGCTATTTAGGAGTAAGAAACTTCAGGAACTTGGGAAACTGTAAGTGTTATTAGCTGTCCCACTCCAAGGTTTAACGATTGAAAAAACAGTCCTTATATTTATTTCATTTTTGACTCCGAATTCAGGATCAACAGCACTTCTAGTCCTGTTAGTTCATATTTTACCACTCCTTTGAGAACAAAGTATTGATTGCGGTGCAGTCGCGAATGCATTTATTCCTGCTGAGTGTTTTTAGTTCGCAATTTCTGAAAAGCCAAGAATAGTGTTGACGATCAATATAATTACATTTAGCAGTTTTTAAAGGGGGACTCTCAGTTGCATCATCTGAAAAGCAAATAACAATAATACTAATGCATTGTGTTGATTCATAAAACACATACATATAATTTTATAGAACACACCAAATGCCTCTATTAAATGAGGCATAAATATCATTTAAGGGCAAAAGATAACTTATCATTTGTGCTTCGAATCTGTTTCAGCTGTATATTAGAGTTGAGTACTTGAAAACTGACCACAGGAGCAAACGTTCTGTGGCAACGAGCTGAAGAGAAGAGTGTTCTTGAACTTGTGTACAGTGTACTGTAGTTTGCTTGTACTGTAGTTGCTTTTTCTCTGTCAGAACCCCCAGATGTAAGTAATACGTGTACGTGTACATGTACGGTAGTATTATAGCACACTGTAGATCTGAAGATCCCGAGGACCAGTTGGATGGCAAGATTTTTGAGAAGCGCAAGTCAAAAAAATGCCTCTAAAAGACCACTGAAAATTATCTCCAGCACTCTGAGAGATTGTTCCAGAGACCTAAGAACACAGCCAGCAAGAGCTTCTAACCAGCCCATGATCGCCGCTTGGACATAACAAACTGAGCAACATGCTCCGATTGATGACAACAAGGGCTGGAATTGTGCCGTACTTGACAAATCACTGTTTGCGGACAACAACTCTGACAGTCGTTAGTGCTGCAGATTTCGAAGACTGCCATATTACAAAGGTCACGGGGCATAAAAGCGTGGAAAGTGTACAGAGCTATGCCAAGCGACCGATGTTTAGGCAGTTCAGGGCTATGCCAACGAGCTTGCAAATTTCATGGACGAGGAACCAGAAAACGATGCAGAGAACCGTCCACATAATGATCTCAGAACACTGTTATGTCAGCTTCCCAGATGGCTCTGATGTCTGCTGTTGTGCCAACCACTGAAGGTCCTACAGTCAACAAAAGCAGCAACTTCGTCTTTGCAGGGTTCCAAGATGACCAGAAACTCGAGCACAGTTTTATTCCAGGCCGAACACTCAGTCACTGAACGGTTTGGTTTTCTTTCTGATCCACTGAGGCACATTGAAATTGCTTGATGGACAGATTCATAAATATTTTGTATTTTCAGACTACTCAATCTGTACTCTGGTTTTGATCGAATGTGAATTCAAATGGCTTGAGCAAGGTTGACCGACTGCATGCTTTGTTTTCTTATGTGACATTTACAAGCGTGTCCGCAACGTGCGCAAATGGTGGACTTTTTTTATCGCGGTTTTTTGAACTTAGTCAGATGAAAACAAATTACTACTGAAAGTGATAATTCACTTGTTGGGTTTATACTAAAACATTTATTCCACTCAGTGTTAAGTGCCTAGTGAAAATATCTACCTCGCCGCTTCGTGGCTTCATAGAATATGTCCCAATATTCACCTCCACTTCTGGGAATAATTGTTAATTATTGTAGAACTCACCAAATGCCACTATTAAATGAGGAATAAACATCATTTAGGGGCAAAAGATAACTTGTCATTTGTGCTTGAAATCTGTTTCATTACAAGCATAAAATGGCACATTTCATGCCAACTCTAAAATTGAAAGGTATTCGTATTTAAGAACCTGTGATGCTGTTGAGATATTGAAGGATCAGGACAACTTCTCAGTCAAAAAGCGGTTTATCTCCTAAATCAGAAAGCATTACCAAGGACAGGGTAACAAAATATTTTCACCAAACCTCATCAACCATCCTCGCAGAAAAAAGAAACGCCCACAGTCCTCAATTTTATCGACAGTCAGCTAGAAAAGAACAACAAAAGGACCACTCCTGATTTGGTGACCGAGCTGTACGAAAATCTTGGAGTCACAATTTCCGTAACTATGGTGAAGCGCCTTCGCTGAAAGCTTGGTTGGGTTTCCACTGGAACTAGATACTGCCAGCTAGGTTGGGGAGTCAGTTGGGCTAAGTGAATGGAGCAGTGCAACAAGTGCTTGGAAGATGGCGAGACGTTCCACGACGTAATATTCACAGATGACTGTACCGTTGCAAGAGTTACACAAAAAAATCTCGTTGTAACACTGGTGGGAGTAATATTCACAGATGAATGTACCGTTGCAAGAGTCGCACAAAAAAATCTCGTTCTATCGCTTGGTGGAAGCCACCTCATTTGAAAGGTCGACCAAAGGACCCTCTTAAATCCATATCTGGACTGGGATTTCGAGATGTGGAGTGACAAAGATGGTAATAGAACTGAGTGGAGTCCAATTCGGTCTGTTATCATTACGAGTGACTTTAAATAACAAATTTGGATGAGCGTGGAGCGAAGCGGAACGCGAATCTAATTTGTTTTTAAAATCACGAGTAATGATAACAGACAATTGGACGAATTGGTCCTATTACCAATTTATTATAAAAATAACAATTTTCGAAATACAAATAAAACAAAAAATCAAGTAAAAATTTGCGTGGCCAACTAAACCTACAGGCCTGGGCACCACTCAAAATTCTTTGTTTGTTGTTTGCCGCCATTTTGAAGGAAAGGCCAGGCAAGTTTTGTTTGTGAATCTTGCACTGTGTTTAGGATGTTTAGGAATATTCCGTCAAGTACATTGAGCAGATTCTGCAAAACAGGAAGTTTTTTCATTTCACAGCAATTTATCCAATATATAACCCCAAAGTTTACAAGAAATCTTCATTGAACGAAAAACGAATCGACGATGTTTTTGCGGGGATGTGAGCTCCTGACCAGCGAATATTGGGCCTACTCGCCGGTAACTCAAGCTATTAATCTTCCCATGAAAGACCAGTTGCGTTTCAGAAAGAATCTATTCTCAAGTCGGAAACTTTTTGTTGTTCAGTTTTGTGTGGAGAAGTGTTTTGAAGCGACTGGAGCCGGATATTGGAGTGAACGAAGCACATAATCCGTCGGCGGCCGCGGATGTTAAAGAGCTTGATTTTCACACAGACCAAAACATTTACAAACATATGGAACGGTGAATTTGGGGAGGAAAGCACTTGTTTATAGACTATGAAAAAAATTATTTGCAGTTGGAAAAGGAAAATTGAAAAGTATTTGACAGATATGTAATATTGATCAGATGATGGATTCTCCCAACCCAGCTAGGTGAGTTCTGTTCGTTGCGTGATAATTTTCAAGCCTGTGATTGGTTCATGGGATGCAAAGTAAGAATCTGATTGGTTTATTCAACTGTCCGATAACAGGTATCCGATAACAGAGTGTTGTTATCGGATAGTACTGCAAGCAGATTAGGGAAAAATAGAGTTCTGAATAAGTCAATCAGATTTGAGGAAATTGTTATTTTTATAATAATATATGAAATTATTGTGACAGAAAGAGATCACTTTTATCAATATGTGACTAAGTTGAACTCTTATGTCTGAAAGTTCAAGTGTTTGTTTAATTATCATTTGTCCGAGCTGACAATTTTGAGTCTCAACATGAACTTGAACACTGTTTTAGTAGAAACAAACACAATTTAGCTCACTGCACTTTTTGAATTACGTGTGTACTGTCCACGCTAAGATAGCGAATGTATAAATCACGTAAACAATGTTTCTGTTTTGATTTGTCAAGAGAATATTTCTAATGTCGTAAGTAGTTCGCAATCTAGAAGTCGCGTTAAATATCGTTGAAAATTGTCAAAGTTTGCACTCGCAAGATCAAGCCTTTGGTTGGGTACGTACTTTTACATTGTCTCTATAGATTTGTAAATATTTGCTTAATTACTACCTGTTGTCCAGCGACTGGCTACCAGAGTTCACTTGTTAGAGTACAAGAACTAAGTATTTTGACATTGTTTATCAAGTACAAAACAAATATTTTGTAGTTCAACGAAGAAGTTTATGCATGTAGTTTGTTGCATTACTGTTGCAGAAATATGTTTAACTTGTCTAGTTTTGCACATATCGTAGAATTCCGAAAGTAACGACCTTCGTTACTTTCGGTTTTAGCAGCCCTTGGATGACGTTACTTTCGGGGGGTTGTTACTTTCTGAGGGTCGTTACTTTCGGATACCAAATTTTGTTTGTAAACGTAAAGAAATGAGCATGACACAGCTGAACATTTTGGAAAGTCATGGTTTCTTTATTGTTATTATTACACGGTGCCGTCCTTCTTAGTTTTTAGTTCGGCGATCTTCTCTCGCAACTTTTTGCGCAGTGTTTTGAGGCCTTTTACGATGGCAAATTTGTTGTGGTTTTCTTTAAATTAAATAAAAACGTTAATGTTTGCTGTTTTTGCGTTGGAATCAACTGGCAGTCACTAACTGTTGAGAAGAGAGCATTTTAGAGCGTTTTCGCTTACATTAAAGCGGGGATCGTTACTTTCGGGGGGTCGTTCCTTTTGGGTTTCCGTTAGCAGCCTCTGAAAATTGACGTTACTTTCGGGGGGTCGTTACTATCGGAGGGTCGTTACTTTCGGAATTCTACGGTATTTTGTGAAGTTTTATCAGGCATCATATCAAGATATATCAAGATATATCATAGATGAATAATCTTTAATAATAATGTATCAAACGAGTATAGATTAGTGCTGTTTTGGGAACAATCGTCGCATTATGGCGAATTTTGATTTGTATTTCTTGCCACAATGAAATTGTATTTTAGCTCATCGTCTTCGACACAATAAAGAGTGAAATTTAAACAAACACTGGCTCCTTGTGAATCTTTTATCATTCATCTAAAAGCACAACATACCTTCACTTATCACCTCACTTATCAGTACTTCAGCTTAAAATTTTGGTAAGCTTTGAGATTTCTCAGTTTTTATTTTTGCCTCCTATACATAAAACATTGACAGAATAGTTAGTCTCTACTTTTTTGTCAATCTGACAAAGTCTACAACATTTATGCCATATTGAAACGAGAAACAATATAAACATGTTTGGATGCAAACAAAACTACAAAGACGTCTCGCTCTTGGCGAATCAACAAGTCAAATTTTCAAATTAATAACACCGCTGTTAAATACAAACCAAACTCTGACACAAGACCTTCATCAACAAAATGCCAGAAAAATATTTGAACACCAACTTCATAAAGTGTCACTGAAGCAACCACACATGCACCAGATGCACACTGAACTCCTGGAATTAAAACAGTGGAAACCCGTTGTTCGATATGTCATGTGATATTCGTTTCAACTGACCAGACTGTCCATGGCGCCAGTTACCTGTTTGTTGGCGAATGTATTTCCTACTCAACCATTTAGAAGTACATGTTCCGGCTGTCTCACTACCGTATCTTCCAATGTTCTATTGAGCCAGCATTCGTTTGATTTGGCAACGGCCATTCCATGGATTTTACCGTCCCATCATTTAAACAGCACCACGAATCGAGTGTAGGGATCCGAGTTTGGTTAACGATAGCAAATAGCTTATAGAAATACTTCTGTTGACTTGCAATTTTGTCGCAAAAATTCCTCACTTCCAAATCATGCACACTTTGTCGCAGACGCATAGTTATAGGTTGACTAATGCTGACCAATAAACTGCATGTTCACAAAATCATCTATAGCCAGCGAGCTAGCCAGTCCAAAAATCGACTTTGGAACTGGCATGGCTATTTCAGTCATGCCCAAGCCTACTCAGCCACATTGACCATAGGAAGCCCATCACGATTAGTGTTGCTGCTCGCTCGCTTCGCTCGCTCGCAGCATTTATCTCAGCTGTATTACTCTTTGATTTATCCATTGACCTATGGATTGCTAGTGTGGGGTAACACGTACCAAACAACAATTAAATCCATTGTATTTCTACAAAAGAGGGCCATTTGTATAATGACCTTTTCTAAACCAGATGAACACTCAGGACCCCTTTTGAAACAACTTGAGATACTTAAGCTAAAGGACTTGGTATATTTTCATAATGCACTTTTCATGTATCAGTTTCACAATAACCTGCTTCCCAAAGCATATGATCAATTTTTTCAATCAATTTCATCCATGCGCAAGTATAATACTAGACTTGCATCCAGATCATTGTATTACATTAAAAATATCAGAACAAATTATGGAAAATTTAACATCCACTTTCTGCTGCAACCATTGGGAACAATCTAGTGATAATATTAAACGTCTCTCCCAAAAATCGTTCAAAACAAAAATAAAGTTGACTATTCTTCAATTGTATAATTAGATTAATATTTTAAAATCATACTGACCCTAGAGTCTTCATCTAATACAATTAAATTTTCATGTTCTCATTGTATTTTATTTATTTTTACATTATTAGTTTACTTATTTATTTATTTATTTATTTATTCATTTATTTATCAATTTATTTGTCTTAAATTGCCTTAGCTTTATTGCCAACCCCTATTTACTAATTAATAGTACTTACTCAGCTCGATTAGCTCTCTAGTTATTTCTGAGTAACTTTTACCTAAAAAAATGTCATTTATTTATTTAATATTATTATGTAAATTGTTTTTGCATTATATATATGGTAATAAAGTCTTGTTGTCCTTCCAGACCCAGGCGAACAATCCGCCGACTAAGAAGATTAATTGCTACTCTGGTTGAAAATTTTAAAAACACGTTAAAACTTCCCGACGTTTTGGTTGAGACACCAACCTTCTTCAGGGGAAGTATCAAGAGCGTATGCATCCACCCAGGATGAAGATTGAGGAGATTTTAACTGTTATTCAGTTCTCTCATGAAGTACACTATTCAGATGATGCTTCAGTTTTTGTTATTGTAATCAGTTAAGATTTGTTATTTCGGAACATTGAACTTCAGTAACAATACGTTACGTTTTGTTCATAAGGAAAAGAGGGATGTAGTAACGCATGCATTGTGTGACAATCATAACCACCCCAGCATGCCTCGCGGGAAGTAGTAGATTAACCGAACTCGTGCTATTCAAGATGGTGTTCGTTTGTAGCTGCTTGTATTCTACGCATTAAAAGACATTACATCGCTTTCACATGTTTTTCCACCATGTCATCCTTTCACTAGCAATCAGGCAACTCTTCGTCACTTGCTCTTTATCCAATCAGCAAAGAGGCGCCAAAAACAATCAATCACTCGAGGTGGGAAAATGTAACCAATTAGGGTGTTGTGTTACCGATATATAATTAAACTTGACAACATGATTCATTCTGGGACAAAATGGCAAAAGATAAAGGTGAAATGTTTAGGTGAAGCCTTCCATTAGAACCAATGATTGTTGTGCAACAGCGAAGCCAAACTCCAAAACATTTTCAAGAGTCAACTGAAGACAGATTCAGACACGGATTTGCACATCAACCAAATGTGAAAAAAGCATGAACAGGAACTGAGAGAGGAGATCGAGTCTCTTAAAAAAAACACTGAAAGGAAAGTTGTAAGGATTTACATTTAGTATCAAAATGATGTACATTTAAAAACCCTACATTTTCAACTCGTCAGGCCAGAATAGGTTTAGGTACATTTGGTGTTTGTAATGACTCTCATTAAGTGGAATCCAGTTTGATCCGTTACCATTCAAGCGTCAGTGATTGAACAAAATTACATTTTTTGAAATTAATGGAAAAGTTTTGTTTTGTGAAGGAAAGTGCCATGAGCCTGGATTTACAAAAGTGTTTAACTTTATAGTAACAGGCCATTAGTCTGTTGTGCTTAAAAGGGTTGTTGCGTAAACTTGTCTTAACTTGGTAAAACACATCGCATTCTTGTGAACCAAAAATGAATTTTAATTTCCTCGCTTCTGAGTCGTGACTGTCTTACACCTGCACTGTGCTTTACAGACAGGAAATTTCAAGCTCTAATGATGTCAAGGCTGTTGACCAATTTTCAGGACCTCTTCCAATCCTTTTGGAAAGGTGCCTCGAACTGCTGCCCTCAGCAGAAAGGTAGATACATCTAACACAGTAGTGGTCTCGGCCATTTCCATTTATTAAGAAGTTATCAGATTTTTTTGTTTTGAAAGCCATGGTCCTTGTATTTTATTCATACAATTTTCTTGTATTTGTTAATTTTTCTTAATGTATCACAATCAAGTACATCCCTGGCACGGTGCCTTCTCCTATTTTTCTATTCAAAAGAAAAAGTTTATGGCAAAAAGCTAGGGGATCTAGACCAAGATATTATGAAAGCAATTGTAGGTACGAAATGTACAACAGTTGTAATATATTTTTAAATTGCTTTCAACAAAGAGGACAAAACATATAGCTTAAACTTGGAAACAAATTGCCACATCAATCAATTTACATTTATCAGTTATAAGTCGATTCCTTTAAGAACTACTGAGAACGTCAGTCCCGTAATGTTCAATAAGTAAACAACAGTATATACTCATGTATACAAAGTCTCTAAAACTTGTCATATACAAATTGCTTGATGCTTTTAGCTGCAAGGGCTAGACGCTGGCCAATATGTATTTCTCAATTTGTATTTATACTATATATAATACACAAGGGTTTTTTTCCACCCAGTAAACCTAGTTTATTCTTAATTAAGAACGTACAAATGTACGTAACTAATAATACCCAGCTTGCAACATTTGTGCAGCGAGATGATTTTATTTTCTTTAAGTTATTCCAACGGTTGCCAAATTGACATGTAACAAGTTTGAAGACCAAACTTCCAAAGAAGGTTAAGGCTGCAATATTACAGTCGATCTTCTTACACAGGGTTCGTACATCTTCAGAAATTCAAAAATCCAGGGTTTTCCAGGGCTGTTTTGCCGTTTTTTCCAGGGCTTTTCCAGGGCTCTTGAAGCCAAGAATGAAAATAACGTTCACAACGAATTGTTTAAAACAACATTT
>JAOBYH010150095.1:0-10757 GCA_025403525.1 Umimayanthus kanabou
TCCGGGGGTATTTGGTGGGGGGGGGGGGTTAGGGGGTCCGGTCGAAGAACGACTTGCGTGTAAATGATTTTTCTTTGGTCAACCCTCAAAGGTTTATTTCTACATTTGCTATGTTTCTATTTATATGTGCGAGCGTCTTTGTTCACCCGCATCACTCGTGTAACACAAATTTAACCACAACCCCCCGCGCCTCAATCATCAAATGATCAGTCCATTGTGTACTGAAGGGGCCGTGTGCCTCGTTTACATTGACCTCCTCTACTAAACAAATGCTCCAAATATTGTATTCATGGTGTTAGTGAGACTGTCACATGGTACAACAACAAGAAGTAGTTTCTCTTTTGTCCCGTATAAAATATCAACAGCAGTTGAATAGAAAAGGACTGACTCGTCAGTGGTGATATTATGTATTAGCTAAGGCACTGGCATTTTCACGGGAAATGAACAGTTGGCCTTTAGGCTGGGAAACATACTGAATGTATACACCGATACACGCTTTTTATATAAGAACAACTTTAACAGGGACACCAATGTTCAGACTCGTCTAGTTATAAAAAAATACCACGCTCAAATTTTGTGTCGGAAACGTGAATAAAAGCACTTTTTCAGATAGAATTTGCCAAAATTGAGGAACATCGGTGCTTTGGGCAAAATTGTCTGTTATTTTTTTCTAAAAACGAAAGCGTGTAAGGAACACAAAACTGAGAACGTGTTTATGACGGAAAGACTGGATATATCTGTAGAATACAGAGCTTTTGCTTGCTCAAAGCGGCATTACTGCTGTATCGGCTCGAGTAAAAAAAAATTATCTACAAGTTTTCTAATGCGCATAAGCAGAATGAATAAAACATACATATGAGTACCGGATTTCGCAAAACATTTGACCTATAACAAGGAAAAAAGGAAATCGAAGAATCTATTAAAGCATATCGTAATTGTCTTTGTGAAACAACTGAACAAAACAGAAGGATGATTCGTTATCAGCCGAGAAACAGGCTTGAATCCTCAGATCGTCACTGCGTATTTTTAATTCATTTTAAGAATTTCTATTTTTATGGCTGACTTTCTAAACCGTATTTCTTTTTGCTTATTTTCAATATTATACAGATATATATTTTTTTCTTCACTGGACTAATTTTATTTGTAAGAAAAAGAGGTTGTACGTGCTCGGATCGACAAGGAGATTTTACTCACATCAATTATGCAACGAATGAAATAGTAACAGTTCTAGAAAAACTGTTTTAAAAAGAATGACTGGGCTGGCAGAGCAGATGTGGCAGCAATATACCCACCACAAATAAAAAAATTGGAGTTAAGTCGTTAATCCATATTGTCAATAGCAAGGCTACTCGACTTGGCTGCTGGCGAAGAAATAGTTCTAGGATTTGATTATTGATAAAGAAGCGAAACAATGAAGAAAAGCAAAGGTTTTCGCGAAATTTCGAAACCGACAAATTACGTGTTTTATCAAGAATATGTACTAAATATAAAACAAACTGAGTTTAAATGCATTGCCCATGATATGATAAATGCAGTTACTGTTTCGGTAATCGAGCAAATGCGGTTCTTTCAATGTCATTGATTAATAGAATATGCTGCATTTGATTCAGATTACCCTCCAACTTTTGCGTCGGAATTTGGATCATGCGGCCCGTAATTTAGTTACTTGAAAATCAACCAAATTTTCTGTTAGCACCTTCAATTCATATAATGAGCTCACAACAAGTCCGGACTTAAACTTCAGGCCATATGCATCAGCGACTTCGCCTTGAAAATGTAAAATACTCACCAATCAAAACCTACTGTTGATATGCACAATGTAATGACAGGTTCCAACTTATGGAATCACGCTGTCTCCCTCAGTCCGCTTCCCTTGTTCGTTTAGTGTCGTATTTCAGTTCTTTGTGATAAGATATTCCCCAAATCTGTTTGAGTGAAGTTATAGAAACGTCAAATTAGTCAGGGCACATTTCGGAGACGAACGTTTCGTTGCTACGCGCATAAAATATGCTCGCTTTTCACAATAGAGAGAAGCGTGTGGCAGTGATGACAACGGATGCGATATTAATTTTCATCAAGTTTTGATTTGTGTCAAAGAAACAAGACATCATACTTAACAAGACAAAGTAGAAAAACAATCCTTGAATAATTAAGTGATATGAAAAGAAATGCAAATGATTCTTAGTGTCATTTCTTCTTGTGAATTTGTTTGCTTTGTACCATATTCCTGAAAGCTTTTGGCACACATATTTCGGCTCTGCATTGAACACATTTGAGAATAGCCCAACTTCTCTGCCAATCAACAGGCAAGACGCAGATCGAGCGTAAAGTTGATTAGCATTAGACGCATTACGCTATTAGTATTTAAAAACATCTGGCTCAGATCCTTAGAAGAGAATGGAAGCATACAGTATGCACCCAGAAATGCGATTGTCGGAGGAACCAATCAAGCCAAATTAAAAAAAGAAGACATTTTCTCAAAACCAAGTCAATACACTATTTTTGATGTTCCTAATTATTTTGAGGATGTCAACCTCAACTGTCTTAAAATGACCTTAATTTTTTTCAGGTTGGGAAAATACTTAAGTTTTCATCGCTCAACCCGTAGGCGTAGGGTAGTATGTGTACAGCTACAAAATTATGTACAAATTCTGTGACAGAAATTAGGCTGTGTCTCTTTGATTGATTACAGTTGGTATTCTGATTTTTAAAAAAACATATGGACATTTGTTGTTTAGAGAGAACGGTGTCCTATCGTATTCAAAGTACACGAATTTAGTTTATTTTCTTAAATCATAAAGATGTACAAGCTAGGGTCACTAGTTGGCTTTGTATATCCACATTCGAAAGTAGCCATCAGGCGATGTTGCACGAGCATTAGGCATTAATTAAAATAGTGGGCCCGGTTGATTAAAGCCCGATTAGTGCTAATCCTTGGATAACTCTAGTAGTACTTATCGGGTTTTGAACAACCGGGTCCAGTTTAACAACACATTGTCTCCTCTGAATACAGTATGTAGAATAAAGTGTTCTCTACAGATCCCCAGCATCAACAAATTCTCGCCATCATCTTAAATTTTGAGATTTTATCAGTTTCGACGTTCCTATGAAAAAGGTTCTGACAAACAAAAAAAAGTGCAGTCACAAAAAATACCGACCAGGCAACCGCCTGTCCTGCCTCCCTGCTGGTTACGGAACTGGCCTCTAGCTTTTTCAGGGAAAGAAGTCAAGAAAGCATTTTAAATGGTCAGCAATCAGTAGTGAAAGTAGAAAGATCTCTAATCCCTTTAAGTTGTTAACGAATAATGGAGAGCTTGATTTTCTCGATTTATATAAACAGACGAATCTCAGTTGAAAGAAAAAGTGTAGCAGCTTTTTGAGTCGCCACGAGCAAAGGGAATATTATTGTTCTGAAATAATACCTGTCGCATGCCTTCGGACTTGAATAGCCAAAGATAAAGATTGTTTAGTGTTCGTGTTTTTAGAAAATTAAAGTCTATCTAAATGCAAAGCTTGTATCATGAAACAGAAAGATACTTTTACTAAATCTGCTTGCTCCCTTTTCAAGTAACATTAGTGATATTAATCAAAAATAAAAAGAAAGTAGATTAAAACGTTTTCCAGTTATTTTCTCTGAAGGGCACAGGAGATTAAAACGCCCATTTTCATTCTTGTCCGATCAGAGCGCGTGTGTTTCAATTGACTGCATCTAAAACACTGAGCTCAATCTTGCCAATGTGCCTGTTCACAGGCCACTTAACATTTTTATATGAATATAATCCGATTTTCGTCGGCATCAACGCAATATCAGGTTTCCTTTAACTAGCACTTGTCGGTTCAGATATATACCATTACTCATTTACTGTCATCTTCGCTCGGGGTTCAAAACACTCAGGCTTTTATGTCTCACCCAAATATCGTTTCTCAGCACACATCAGACCTCATCTGTCTTAAAATTACACACTAGTTTCTAGTGTTTTAGGCCGGCAATGCTAGCTTACAATCTTCACAAACTCCAACTTTTGAGGACAAACTTGGTCGTGACAACTGTACAAAAACTGAGCCAGAAATTGAGGACATGCATACACGCTTTTTTTTATATAGGAACAAACTTTATAAGAACACCCAGGCTGAGATTTGCCCAAAATTGAAGAACAAGCTAAGACCAATCACCAGGCTGAAATTTTAGTCAGACAAATTTAGGAATTTTATTTAATCCTTGATCACAGATTGAGATGTTCTGTAAGTCCATAATGAGATTTCTAACCGCTCTTTTCACTTTTTTAAAAGCAGCCGAAAACGGTAACAAAAAAACTTGAATGCTCCTGTGCGTTGTATACGATACTGTACGATGTATTATAAACGTTTTGAAACAATAACAAACACGTATTTTTAGCGCCTTTTTATTGTTCCGGGCAACTAATCCACTGTTTGGAAATATCTGGATATAATTTAAAATATGAACAATTTAAGAACAATTTGAGGCTGAAATCGCCGAATGTTACTGGTTATTACCATAAACGAAAAGCGTGTACATGGGCACATCCAAACGAAGGCAAATGAAGGGTGTATTTAGCCGTGCCCTTGACGCATCGTCATTGACGGTGGTACGGAGCGACAAGAGAATCGGTACAAATAACAACCGCTCTTCCGAACGACCTCTATAAATTTGTCAAACGAGAATGGGAAAACAATTAAAGTTTCATGTCATTTACAGCACAAAGTGTTGTAAAATTGCGAAGTGTCAATCGTTTATAATCGAATTTAAAGACTACTTTGGGCCTAAAAACTTACAGTATTACTAGCTTATTCAAGTTGAATACAAGAAGATGCGAGATTTGTTTTCCAAAAAGTTCTGACATAGCTCTGAACGGAACAATACAGCGTCTCTCTCTTGATGATACATTTTTAGTTGTTGAATAAGTCTAATCAGTGCGTTGCGTTAAAAGGCAGACACCCATGGTCTATAAAATATATTACACGCCTTTTGTGTTCTACAACTTTTGTAACGAATCGCAAAGTTGTTCTTGAACTGATTTTTATTTTTATCTCCAACTGATTTTTATTTTTGTCTCCTGTGATTAACACCTGAACCTGTGATTCCTGGTAATTTAGTCTTATTTTTCAGCAAATTTGAACCTTCAGTTTTATCATAAAGATTAATTTATATAAGGGTGTACATACAAGTATTCTTTTGGTCTTTGAACCTTTGGGTACCAAGCACAGCGTTATTTCTAATAGCAAGCACGATCATTTTAATTGTTCGTCCTTTGAGCACCGAGCATAAAGCTCTTTCTGAGCAGTGAACACTTTGAAGATATTCGCCAGCAGCGACCATTTTATTCATTATGAGTTTCTCTTGTTTCTAAACACAAAATTAGGGAGATTGTTAAAAATCGATGTAGTCTAAATAAGCTGTATATGTTTATCGAAACAAAACTGAAGTTTTCAATTTGTTTTGGTGAAAATGCTACGCTGACTGAAAATTCCGCATTCATTCCGGGAGTATTCTATCTTCTACAACTTTGTCGGGTAGAGCTGCAAAATCGCTGTGAGCAACGAAATTCGAACATTCGAGTCCACGGGCACTTATAAAGATGTGCAAACACGAGCAATCGATCATTTTCCCCTTCAGAATTTTGCAACTGCAATTTTTAGTGCATTTTTGCAAGGACAGTTAGCGATATCCTCAAACAGTCTCCGCTTTATTATTCTTACCTTAACGTGTGCGAAAAGCAGGAGAAGTAGCGGTGGCAATTTTTTTTTCACTGACGCAGTTGTCTCTTGTCGTTAAGAAAAAAAAATTGTGCTCCCTGTAAAGTGAAGCAATCCGGTCAACAGCTTACAACTAAATGAGCAACTCGAATTTAATTTTAACTGTTTGTACTGTTGGAGAGGGAGGGGATATTTATACAGTATATTGAGACGATTGTTGGAGTAGATAAAAAAGATTGAAAGAAAGAGGCGGAAAACGAGGTTTTAATTGGTGAGATAAATGAATGATTGAAATACAAAGTAAATATTGCTCTTCTATATAAAGCTAATTAGGAATGTACATGAATGTATATTATTCTTACTTTTGACAACCTCATGATGTGCATGCAATCTTATTTGCAACTTTCTGACTTGTGCAATTTAATTTTCTAAATACTTTTCTCCCGGTCTTCTCCCACAAATTCAAATGTTCTGCCCCTTACGACAACAACAATGATATGTTTGACATTTTGCTTTGTTCTTCGTAATGTTGCCTATAATTGTAACTATTGGCACTCCAGTTTTTAATCTCAATGTTTTCTTTACAATTTACAATATACAAATATTTATCTTTCCACGATTTGAATGTACACGTTCAGTCTAAAAAAATGGACATCTTTTGACTGGCTTTATTAATAAGATCAAATGGTTGTATTTCTTTTTTTCTTTCGAGCAAAACTTTATCAATATTTAGTCCATCCTTCTAATATTTCTTTATTATTTAACAATGCGTTTTGGGACAGCAATATTACACGCGATATTTCAAGGGTAGGTTTTGCTAAAGATTCTGACCAAATAATTGTGATTTCTATATTATCTTTGCACACTGTCTTTTGTCATGGTTCATAAGACTGACAACAAATATTTTTATGTTACACTAGCTCAAAATTAATCTTTCCACCATTACTTTATGTATTTAGAAATCAGGAGAAATAATTTCAGAAGTTCATTATTGCAACGACCCAAAGCATTAACACTTCAGTTCAGATCTTTATCACAATTAGTACTATATATATATTCACAATCTAATATTTTCTATTTTAATTTCTCATTGTACGGCTTCATTCTTAACAAACTCAATCAGCAATAATGTTTTTCGCCATTAATATTACATCGTTAGTAGCATCTAATTTGTATGTGCAGATTCTGGGCAACATAAGCATCAGCAGTGCATCATTTGCTTTCATCTTTGGAACTACCGAAACATTTAGTGCTTAAGACAAAGCTAAAATTACAAGCAGTTATTATTACTATGTTTATTGTTTAAAAGTACAGGCTGCCCGAGATAATTCTATAAAACTGAGACTCTGGCCAAAATGGCGAGAACTGATTTCTGCTCAAGTTTTTTTCTAGGTCAGTCTTTGGCAAAAGTATATATTTATATACTTTCGCCTCGTTCGATCGTGTAATTCTTTTCACAACTTCTTCCACTCCCCCCTCACCTCCCCCACACACGAGATTAAATGTTCGGTCCTAAAGTGGGACGAGCTGGGACTGTAATCGCAGTGCTTCACTGTAATCAATACATGGCGCAAGTGGATGGATCTGACCCAATATCATTTTTAATACCACAGTAAATAGCTTGGTCGTCAGAAGGTTACGTAGAATTCTGTGTGTGTATTACGGGTGCCCCAAGATAGTAAAAACAAAGGGACATGTAACTCTTTGTATTCCGTGAAAAAGAGTCAAGAGGGAATTGCGCCAGTGTATAGCAACTTTGACCCACTAAAGAGACAACATTTTTCTTCATTAAAAAGCAGGAGTTATTGATCAAAGTAGTTATACTAATACAGGGACATATTACCTACAACATAAGTTTCATTTGGTTTTTAACTCATTTTTCCTTTTTTGGAGAACTTACAAACTACTCCTTTTGTAACTAACTGTGCAAATTTATGCATCGCTGGTTGCGCCTACTGCCAGCTGAGTTTCATGTCAATCAATATAAAAAGCGACGGAATCAACCCCCCTCCCATCTCCAACACCCACCCCCCCGCCGCAACGACTCCCCAAACCGCAGAAGGAAAGGGTGGGAAAAGGCCATCTGAAATCTCTGATCTGAAATAAAGGGTTAGCAGTTATTTGTTATCATTGTTGCTTTGCTATGTATTGTTGATTTTACATTAGCGATCCATGGGCATGTTGAAGCTCGTCTAAACGTGAGAGCATATCTGTCTTAACGAGATCACAGGTAGCCCAAGCTAAAAGTGAGTGTATGGTTATTGAGTTCACTACCAGCTGCAAATATAAGACTTTATATGGGAAATTATAGCGATCGCGACATGGGCCATAAATTACATTAAATTTTCTCTTAATCTTACCTGATTTGTAGAGTGTGCCATTTTATATTCTTCACTGGAGTTAGAAGCAGTTCTACACTTCGATAAAGAGAAATCGCCCCGAAATGGCTTAGAACTGCTTATAACTCCAGTTTTTTTGACCCAATTGAGCCTCCTCACACGCAGGCAACAACTGATCTGGGGTTTTAAATTAATTAAGCGTCCGGTAATAAGTAAGCCGAGCACAAAACAACTGCATTAATTGCAGCTAGGGAATATTTGATAACTTGGGATAAAAGGAAGCAAAGCAATGTTTTGCAACATGCCGAGAACGTTGCTGATAGAATTACAGGTATTTATTGATCTTTATTGAAATATTTCTAACATATCATTGTAAGGAAGAAGGTAATAAAATTGTGCAGAACCAACAGTGCATTTTATCTCTTTGTCATATGATAGAGTAACAGATCTATATGCATTTGGGGGACGCAAGAAAAAGAAAAAAATCCTTTTTTAATTTTCTTGCGTCTGTGTCCACCTCACTCCCATTTATAATTGTTTTATTTACTGTTGTGTGTGTTTTGGTCTCTAGTGTAAACAATTAAGTTTTGACCATGCAATTATATTTTTCAAGACTTGGAAAAACAGCATGCGTAGATTACCAACGTGTTCAGCTGCTTTGGGCATTTACTACAACAGGGAATGCCTGAACACCGGAGAGCTGGAACGCCGGAACGCACTTCATATTTTTTTATAAAAGAAAACAAAAACAACCGGAACGCACGTCATATTACTGTTTTAAAAATTACTAATACCCGGAATGCATTTCAGAAACAATCAGAAACAAAGGCGCAACGAGCTGTAAAACAATATTTGCAGACTATTCTTCCGACGACAGAGAGTGAGGGACAATCAAAACAACTGAAACAAACTCGTATGGACAAACACTTATCGACCTATTTCTAATCTTATCAAAGTTTTGCACGATTTATGATGCAGAAAACTGTTCATTTTGTTCATTATATTTTTAAAAATGCTGCATGGGAAAGAGTTCGGATCTCGGTGTGTTTACTCAGTGTTTAAATTTTAACCCTCTCTCTAAGGTGGTATTTTCCCACCCCTTCCCTCTCAGGAGGGGGCTGTATCAAACCCCCTCCTTAATTAAGCTAATTAATTATCGATTGTCTTGAAATTTTGCAAATACATAGCTAACTTGGTCATAATTATTAATCGATAATTTGTTTAATTCTAATTGCTATTCAATTTGCTTAATTATCTAATTTATGCCGTGACCATGGGTCTCTTTTAGTACAAAAGTAAGAAAAACTAAACAGCTCTCATGATGACGTAATAAATCTAAACTACACAAAACATTTACTAATATTTAGGTATTATACCAAAGTATTTTTTATCAGGGTTTTAACTTTAGATTTCAGTTAATATCGTTTTTTCAAAGGCTATCGCGGATTTATAGAGAATTTGTATGGAAAGTCTTGATTTGACCCACAAATTGGTCGACCTAAATATTAAAACTTACTCAAGTATTTCAGGAACATAGTCAAAGTTATGACAAAAGGGGAAAAAGGAAGAAAATTGAAGTTAGGAGAATTTATTTATTTTTGCTGCCATCCCTTCCCCCGTTGTTGCGACCCCCGCCCCCAGAGAGAGGGTTAATATTTTTTTTATGATATGATCAGGCAGATATCGGAAATAACCTGTTACGTTTTTGTTATTTCGTTTTGCTTTTGATAAACTACGCTTCGCTTGGTCTTTCGTACCGAAATGAATCACATGATGAGAGATCTTAAAAAAATGCAGTGCATAAAACTAGATGTGTTTTGTAAATTTTACAACCGCGCCAGCACGTTTGCTGTCCCACTAATGTGTCGAATGTCTATTTCAAATCCAAACATGGAGGAATTTGTTTTTGCTGTATAAAATAAAACTACAGAAGTTTATATTAAAATTCTATAGTATGAAAAGAGTTGATCAGAATTATAACAACTTCTTGGACAAGAACTTCTAGTTATATTATTGTACGTGCAAAGTATTCAGCGGTTATTTTACTCCCTGACGTTTATCAAATATTGTTAACTTACCCTCTATGCACATTATGTTTACTGCATTAGACTCAAAGTTAGCTTTTATAAGCCCACGTTTCAGAACTAACTTTGGCAAGAAGACTGTCAAAGACAGCAATTACCAAATGAGCTGATATGTTCCGATAACTATAACTTCGAAACCGTTTCATCATCCACCACAATAAATAACCGTTTGATCCCCCCGAAAGTATCGTATTTAAGTAATTTTTACTCGGCCCGGAAGGCGCCGAGTTAAGGTTTCGGCTCTGCCTCTTATTACTCGGGTCGAAGGGAGCCGAGGTGAGGTTTCGGCTCTGCCTCTTATTTTTTTTTTATTCTTGTCGTACTTAATATGCAAGCCTCAATCGAAATTGATTTGGTCGTTGAATAAAAGAAAAAATATAAATAAGAGCAAAAAAGCAAAATAACAATCGCGGGGAAAAAATGTGGTCTAGACTGGATTCGATCCCACGGCACGCGGCGATCAACTTCGACACAGAATTAAAGCGTGTAAACAACAAATTTGCTTTAAAGCTTACTAGCTTTATGCAAGCTAGTTTATATGTTATACGATTTGTAGTGAACAAGGGAGATCGAAGCATACGTTGTTTCAACTGGAAGACTAGTTTGAAAAAAACTGTTT